>JASCZW010006344.1:0-99359 GCA_034211315.2 Aedes japonicus | reverse complement strand
AGCTTCTTTACAACGATCTTAAAACATTGACGTCGAAAATTATTTTTACTCCTATCAAAGGTTTTGTTTTGACTTTATGAACTCGTAAAATGCAGTTTTGAAATGCCGTTTTAGGACTCATTCATATTATCTTATTATGGTCAGTTGAAAAAGCAGTTTAATACCATTTTGCCTCCAGTCAAAGTATGAAACGGCTAATTGGCATTGAATAAAGTTACCAAATGACTCGATAGTTTTATAGTGGCAATTGCTAAGATAAATTGGCTGTTTGGTAAAACTTTGATTTCTTCCAATCGCCATATGGAAATATATGTGTTCGGATGTTGAACTATTTTTTTTGTAGCAGCACTTGATTTGTGGCAGCTCAAACTGAAATTTTATATTTCTAATGAATTAATATTGACTCATCTTAATTACAGTAACTTACAAGAAGTAGTCCACTTTAACCCTCTTGTGCGCTATACGACGGTCCTTGATGCCTTTTTCTTCTCGACTCAATTTCCTAGCCGTATGCCGGTTTCCTCGCGAATCACCTGTTTAATTCTAACTAAATATACTGTTTTCAACTAATAACCTAATTTACTAACGATTTTAATCGTTTCAAATAATTAAATGTCCTATTTCAGGACACCAAAATGCAGTCACTTTTGACCGTGGAATGACTCGAATGGGCCTTAAAAACATTAAAGACTCATTTTAATACACAATCCACTGACTGTTTCTTTAAACTAATTACAATAAATATTCTGAAAACCCAGTACAAATGTTAAATTCCACCTTCAATAATATTACAATTCACTGCACTTATAGAAATAGTTTAACAATAGGCTAAATCTCCTTTTTCTTCATTTTTGGTTTGTTTTGTTTTGATCCTTTGTTCTACGTTTTCAACCGAGCTGATGGACAAAACAAAGGAGGCGCAAAGTTAGGTACGCTAGCCGCGCATCGCTGTGTGGGTTTCGCTGCCCTGCGGTGTTAACAATATGAAATAATTGAAATGTGGAACAATAAAAACACCAAATTTTAAATGTAATACAAATGATCTGCAGATCAGAGACCAACTTCGGTATTCTTTAGATAACTTTATCGAATTCCATAGATTTTCAGGAGTTTCATGATTAATTTATCGAATATATTTGTTTCAATTTTGTGTTTGTTGTTGTAAACTCGCATAACTTCCGAGGCGCATAAATTTCCGCGCTTATCGTGCCAATATTCACTATATAACTATATGAACTATATGATTTGGAGCATGGTACGCTACTCAAAACTCTATTTGTTTGGAATATTTTGCTATCAAACAAAACTTCCCTCAACACTTGAACTTTTTCTTAGCCATTATTTACTGTTGAATGAATCAGAAGAGCAGAGAATCGAACAAAGCAGAACAACAAAAGCCAACCACGATATCGCCGTGAAGTTTGACAGTTGTAGCCATTTGGCCCTATGCTGGTTTCGATGGCGGCCAATGGGTTTTATGATGGTTCTCAAGTGGTCATAACATCTTTCACTAGAACATTTTCATAATCTTTATGACAGGTTTTATTAATATGTTTTCACAATCGTCTATAGAGTGGGCCACTTTGTACACCTTCCGACTTTAAAGATGCATAGAGGAGGAGATGTACAAATCAGTTTTGAATGTAGTTTCATCAACAAAGCCGGTACGCCGGGAGGAGTGCAATACGGCTGGAATAGTACTAAAATTGTTTCTTGGGATGAGTAATGGTGGTTATCCACCGATTGAGTATTTATCTGCTAAATTTGAAAGATGTCTACATTGAGTTATCTAAAATTTTAAATAATATTACGCCCAGTATATCAAAAAACACATCCCACTGGCTCCCAATAAAGCGAATATCACGTCAACATATTCCTACCCTTTCTTTATTTGACATGGATTCTTGCGGGACCGGTACTGTTTTAGTTTCAAATCACCAGTTTTTACACATTGAGAATGTATGTTAGTCCTAAACTTCATCTGTTGGTTCTCTGTGTATTCACAGCTGGTCTGGCAATAACGGAGTAGCAACCTCGGGCGGTAATTCATGCTTTATATAACAATTTGTGTTACATGGGGAGTTCATTTGTTGATGGCAAACTGATTGGAATAATGCGTATCGTTTTGAATGGTAACTGATGTTCGTTAAATTCATGCTAAATTAATTACATTTCAATCAAACATCGCTACACGGGAAAAATAATTAATTTTAACAAGCACGTAAAATTTCTCCTCGTTTAATTCCAAGCCAAATATGGCGTAAACAACGAAATTGTTTGCAATCTTTCATGCGCTATACAACAAAATTTGTAATCTTTCATGCAACAGGCTAGATTCAGGCGTTTTCTGGCTTAAATTTACATGAAATATTCCATTATTTTCTGCCAAATCTAGCATTTCCTTTATGTGCATTAGATAACGCAGAAAATTCAATGTTTCTTTTTATCTATGTACAGAAAGAAATGAAATAGCTGTACAAAGATTCATCCGAATCAGGAATGGTGAACCAGATGGATTCAGTTAATTTGAATGAAAACATACCTCAAAGGAATTAACGCTAAATAATCAATCTATCAGATCAATACATTCAGTGAAGTGCTATAATGGAAGAATAAATGGAATTAGAAAATTGGTTGCCGAAAATAGTCAACATTGCTGAAATGAACGTTTCCCCTACATAAAAACAAAAATTTGAAATAGTTGCAAAATTGTTGAATCAAAACCGGGTCTACAGTCGGAAGGTTAACTGCCCAAAAAGCCACCCATCTCGTAACTTAATTAAATAACACACTTTGTTGGCTCGTAACTTAATTGAATAACAAGATTGCGCTGCTGTCAAAAAGTAAATCATACCAATTATACCCGAAAAAATCCCCGGATGATTCAACCTCGTTCACTTAATTGAACCTCCGCCCACACAACGCCCATCGTGGCCTGTCCATCAACCTTAAAACCATTCTCCGTTCTGTTTGAGCCCCATTCATCTTCCCGCCATTCAGCACCTACTTACAGAAAAGCTTCTCGTTCCACCGATGCCCTGCCTTTCCCTCCTTCTCCCATTTTCCTAGAACTTTCTTATCTCGTCTCTTCGGAGAAATGGAAAACTCTCCATTCCACTCGACAGAGACTTGTCTACAGCAGCAAGAGTTACCAAGTCCCGTTGCTCTCTACTATATAGTGGTTACTTACTTACGCTCGCTTACTTTCACAACAACTGCAGGCCTCCCGTGGTGCCGTTCTCCGAGACCGAAACCAGCTGGGTCGTTCTCCCAATGTTTCTAATATCTCATTCTGAGCTACCCACGGTCACACTGCTACCAGCTGAAGGTTACTACCAGATTCCGCCCATTCCACCCAAAGCCCAAACAGGAGCGGCATCCGAAACTGTCGTGGTATGAATGACAGGGTCCAGTTTTGTCTGTGTGAGTGAGTTATCAAAGTCACTCTCATTCACTCTTGGGAAAGCGCGTTGTTCGGCCCTTGTTTTGCCGGTATTGGTGGTTGCAATTTTCCCCAAGAGTGTGCTCCATTCAGTTCGCGCGTGGAGTTGTTGTTGTTGTTGTTATTGGACAGCAAGATAATTGCGCGCGCGACCACATGGTTCTGTAAGCTCGCAAAACGTGAAAAGCTCTCACTCTCGCAAAAGCTCTGACTCCGCTTGAGATGAGAGAGCCCGATGCGAGAGAAAGTTGCGTACGATGGGAGATTTTCCAGATTGGATGTGGCAATGAAAGCTGCCTTTGGTACAGGATCTGCGTGTCAAGGATTCTGCTTCTGCTGCCACCCAACGGCTCACTAGTATACCGTGAGCGATTGTCGTAAGTAGATGTCTTCCGGGAAGCATCCCTGCACTTCGGATTCGTTAGCCCGTCGGATGTGTGATTTGTTCTTTTTATGGTTAGTGGAAGAACTTTTGTGAAAACAAAAGCCCCATCAAGAGGAAATATCCCTTTCGTTTTGACGATAGGAAGCGTGTAGTGGAATTCTAGTTTCAGGCCTCTGCCAGTTGGTGGTCTAGGACTTTCCGACTACAGTGAGAGTGAGAGTTCCTAGGAGAGCCATACACGCGTGTAATTGGAGTATGTTCGACAGATTCGAGACGTCTCTAGCCTTTGAGGAATTTTTGGGGCGCGACATCAATCAGGATGAATGCGATGATGTTTGATTTGTGACCCAGCCTATGGCCGAAATGGGAATATTTGCCGAGGCCATTTAGCAGTAACACAGGTTAAATGTTATGTAATTACGAGTTAGGGAGTGTCGAAATAAAACGGTCCGGGTGATTTATGATCGAAAGAGTGCGCGTCGACAAGTGATAAGCGACTGAAGTTACTGATTACTTGCGTAGATAAATATCTAATGAAGCGTGAAGAAAAAGAAAAAAATCGATTCGGATGGAATGTGGCTTAGCCAAAAAGGCGAAAACAGAAGGATTCTCGTTAGTGTTTCTTAATCCGTTTTCATGGTTGAAGGTTTCGTTTTCATATCCTGTGCTCCTGCCCGGAGCCTCCGAAAGAAAAAGGATCTTGTCCGGAATACTTCGCGTCGTCTGCTCCACTTAAGCAACGAGAGCAGCATCCGACACCGAAGTATCTCAAACTTCTGCTGCAACAACAACTGCGACGACGACGACGACAACAACAACAACAACAACAACAACAATGTGAATGTGCTTCGCGTCCATGTTTGTGTTCGTGCGCGTATTCCCGTCGAATGGGGTGTGGAGGTTTCCTCTCGTAGTGTATAGTAAATTTGTTCATGTGAACAGAAAATTGCATGCCCTTGCTCGGCAAATATCCACTCGGGATCAGCGCTGAAAGGAAATCAAAACGCAAAAGAAGGATACTCGGAAGCAACATTGTGTGCTAAATATTTTAAACAGAATTATCATTAAATATTCACCGGCGAGCTGCTAAACATGCTCTTTGAAATACACCCTCACCGGAGAAAGTGCCAAAAGGATTCGTTAAGCCGAAAAGAAAACTCTTTGGCTTCGGTGGTGAATGTTGGCGTGGGGCTTAATCTGAGTGATAAATCCGTTCAGCAAACAGGATTTAAAACGAGCACTGCACGGGAAAGAGGATTATATTTCCTAGTGGAATCACCGTCGGACGCCTAAACCCCAACGGAAGCGACCGATTCGAATAATACAGGTTGGTATCGGAGACAAATATTTGCAAACAATAATCGCTGTTATCGAAGCCCGGTGGCGGCGGAAGATCGATGACACGTGCGGGTTTGGCTTTTCGTCCGACTTACTGACTGACAGCTCCGGAGAAAAACTATTTCCAGCACGATTTGGAGTGACTGACCGCAAATAAGGAGAAGCTTTCTGAGTGAGAGTTGGCTGTCTGTGTGTGTGTGGGTAATAGTTATATCTTGTGAGATAGGCGACTAGAAACTTTTTCCCACCCGAAATGAGTGTTGGTAGAATGAACGTGCGAAAGCAGCCGCAAATCAAGTGGCGATAGTTTGAGTTGAGTTTTTCAAGCACACTAATCCTTTGGAAAGTTTCATCGTCACAGCGGGAAAGTTTTGCTACACACTGAATGGGGTGAACCATTTCGCTTATCAGAGAGCAGTTCTGGCTTAAACAGTGCACAATTATTGCGGGATAGAACAATATGATTTCCCTCTTGATGATGGAAGCATTTTGTAACGGGCGATTCAAAAACAAACGATGTACATTGTACTGGCGTTGAACAAATCCGATTAGGCTGATTATTTTACTTGCTCACGCTCAACTAGACTCGTTTGCTTAAAGCTCTTATCAAAAATGTTGTATGAAGAACTTGTAGCACTTAGCTTCACCGTCATCCACAAGTCTTATGGCTGGTGTCAGGCAAATAGAAATCTCTCTTAATGTTAAAGTAACCCATTTCAGAATGCTTGGTTACTTACGTCCATTCCGAGGTCACTTTTACTTACAACAAGCCCCGCATAAACACAATACAAACATCAAATGGATATAGGTACTGTGCATACACTTCCATCATCAAATCTTATTGTTTTGAGGATGGCACGTATTTAGCAGCATCGTTCAAATATATTTATAATCAGATAGATCTCACCGGAATTTGTTGATGATGTACAGTCTTCATTTCGGCGGTTGCCCTGTGATGCTAAAGGATTCATTTATGTCTCTACAGCAGTAGCACTCCGCTATTCGGCAAATATTTTTAACATCATCCCTTTTGAATGGAAACAGCCCGAATACAATTAGTACTTCGCGCACAAATGCAATGTATGATGATGATGTATGATTTGTACTACCACCAATTGTAGCATGGAAACTAAGTCCGACAGCAGTGAGCTCTCCTCGCTGTTAGACTTGATCAAGCTTTAATAACCACTGATTATCCTAATCATGCCATTGTATGAAGGGCCAAAAAGGTGTTGGGTGGATCGATAGGCAACATCACTTATACGTATCCACACGGATATAAAGAACCTCCTTCCAACAACAAGATTGGACAATTGCCCCAATGGGCGGGGAGAAGAGCCCGCCCTCTATTCACAAACTGTTAACAATGGGGAGTTGGCATTTCCACTCTCCTCATCCAGAGTGCTTCAATCGGGTGCCCTGATGGTCCCTCCCATTCCCATGAAATATTTATATAATAGTGTATGTATTTATGTAAATGAAAAATACTGTAATCACTCGGTATCTATTATTTATGATCTCCCTTTGGTGGATCCTGAAATGTAAGAAATGTTGTAAAGTGTTAAAGTGTAGAGTTCTGTGGTTTCACGCTTATGCACGTTTTTATTTGTTTTCAGCGATAGCAGCAATTTCCCAAAATCTTGATGTGAGGTATCCTAAAAGAGTTTGTTAAATTATACAAAAATAACATACATACATTTTAATTTACTGTTGCCATGGTCACTATTTGCTGCTTGATGTTGATTTTATAACAGCAATACGCTTTTATTTTTGCTGGCCAAATAATTATTGCTCCTGTGTAAGGGAGTTAAAGACACATGGAAAAAACAACAAACAACAACAACAAAAAACAACAAGAAATTTTTAAATCATCTAAGAAGTAAAATCAATAAAACAATTTCATCAACTATAATGATATTGTGAGTTATGATAAAGACACATCAGACACTGTCCGAATGGCAAACAGCTCAGATTTGGAAAAAGGTCCATTTGCAAACTGGAATTGAAAAATACATTAGGTAATAAATGCAAAGGCCTACCATAGATTCCGTCGCAGCTTCTTTTGTTCAACTAGATACTTCTAAATTATAATGATAATTGGACATATAAGACATAATAATTAAAAGTATATATGACCTATTAGCAGAAATTATTTAAAAAAAAAATATGTTAAAATAAAAATCCCGAAAACACCAGTAATGATAAAAATGATAATGATGGTGATAAAGAAGATTGATAATGGTTATGAATAAACAATGTCCTTTATGATAATATATAGTCAAGGGATATTATAATATGAACTGAAAATTACATCTGTGCCGACTGCTGTTTTGTTGCAATTGTAAACAAACTTCCGCATCCATTATGAACCAGAAAATTTAGACAATGTATGACTGCCATGAGAAAAAAAATTAATTTTAAATGTTAAATTATATTATAATACCTGATGACCTGGTAGACCTGAAAGATATGATAATGGAAAATTATGACATGATTTACCGGTCGCACCCCTTCACTTCGCTATTGTCAGATTGACAACATTGCCCAGGCTACGCCAACCAGCGTCTCCATGTTTCAGCTGGCAGTCTTTTGTGATCATATGACTCGTGGAGGCGTGAGGTAGGAACTTGTGAGGACCAGAGTCGGTCGCACCCTCCTTCGAAGTTGTCAACTCACCATTTAAGCCCGTCTATGAAATGCATCTACACAAAGAAAAACCACAATGGAAACTAAGGCCGATCCCAGCTGTTATGACTGATGATTGTCTGACGAATTAGGGTTTTTGGGTTTGTTTGCAAGTGGTTTTTGTAAATGCGAATTAATGAGTAACATTATTCATCAGACATCACACACACACACACACACACACACACACACACACACACACACACACACACACACACACACACACACACACACACACACACACACACACACACACACACACACACACACACACACACCTACGTTTCATTTTGCAACAATTACACACACAACTCATTCCTAAATATAAACCATAAATAATAATAATAATGATGATGGTCCCGCCCTTACCCCTTCAAAGGTTTGAGCTAGACGATTTTATCTCTAAGATAATTAATTTGGTAACAATTCAAACCAGTATGCAAAACAAAAAACGAACTGATTTCATCTACAGATATAAATTTCTTCAAAAGTATCCATTTGCTTCACAGCTACATAATCGTGAAAAGCTTTGAGGTTAACCCCAAAAGTTCGCAAGTATTCCCAGCGATCAGGAAATTCTGTTGCAATTCAGATCACAGAATCCAATCAAAGGACATTATCCAAAGACAAGCCAATATCCGATCCTGCCCGCTACAGAGTCAGAGGTTCCAACACTAATGGAACCGCCACCTTAGTTTTGGGCTGACCAAGGATATCCCCACTCAGGGAGATCGAGAAAATTTTCAAACCGAAAAAATCCTGGACCGGCATTAGTCAAACTTTTACTTTCAACCACAAAAGAATTGACGAAGAATTCCCCGACATTCAGCCAGACAACTCGCTACTATTTCATAGTACCATCTAAAGCATCGAAGGCCAATTTTTTTTAATGAATTTAAAAAGAAGTCCATCATATCTGCATTCCGCGCGCGAGGCTCAAACAATTGTAGACTACTTTCTTAATTTTTTTTTTCTAAACTAACACAACATTATACAAATTTCCATCATCATCATTGTGACGAACAAAATAGTGAGTATTGTAGTATTGTAAATGTAAATGTAAATGTAAAAGCAGCAGTGCTATTAAATTTTCATTCATTTAGTTGCAAGCGTAGCAAGACTCGCACCGGGTTTAGCTTGTATTCTATAAAACCAAAGTGCTTCTTCAGTTATTTTATTGCCGTGAAAGATCTTGAAGATGAATAAGAACGATTCGGCATTATGATAGACATTTTTTTTTTAAACATAATTTTCTGAAGCGTGGATGAACAAATCAAATCAGCTGTGCATACTAACCGGGTATAACTGAAAAAATGAGAATGATTTTAACTCTCTCCAAAGGGAACGTCCAATAATTACGTCACGCAAAAATTGACTTTTTTCAAAGACCCCCTCCCCCCCTTGTCACGTTTTTTGTATGGACCTTCAAAATTTTTTGTATGGATCGTCACGTTTTCACAAACCCCTCTCCCCCCTTACTGCGTGACATAATTAATGTACCTTCCCATACACGGCCAGAAACTAAACTCTATTTGAGTGGCCACTTTAATCAGTCACATGGGAGCTGCGACTCAATTTAGTAAAAAGTGCAGTCACTCATCGACTGAGTAGTTTCACTTTTTGCGAAACTGAGTCGCAGATCCCTTGCAACTGAGTAAAGAGGCCTCTCAAATTGAGTTCAATTCCTGGCCGTGTACCAAACCACAAACATGCACAGAGAAAAGAGAGATTATGTGAATCAATGCTCTCTGTCTTCCCAACATAATGGTATGTTTTGTTTTGTTCCAACTTGTTCAGTTGTTTTCAAGATTGAAACTTGTGAGTGGTCCGAACAACATCCTTATTGTTGGTTTAAATCGGTCCTCAAACTCGGTGTTTTAACAAATTTTTGTATTCTGTTTAAATAAACCACCCACACATGTGAGTGGCCCCAACAGCATCCTTACTGTTGGTTTAAATCGGTGCCAAAATTTGAATAGCTTAATGTGCATCTACAGAGAATAAATCAGGAACATAGTTAAATATCTTATTCGCTGCCGACGTCAGTTGAATTCAGCATACCGGTTAACCAAAACGGATCCCGCTGCCAACCCAACCATTTCATCCAACATCTCAGTGATTTCTCGTGGACGTGCAGAGGTGTTCTCGGCTTCCAATGAAGCAAGTGTCACGTCAACATATTCCTGCCCATTCCCTTCTAGACCTGCATTCGGGCGAGGCAGGCGCCGGTAATTCCTTAGTTAGGGATCACCAGTTTTTACACATTGAGGATGTATGCTAGTCGCAAGCATCATCTTTTGGTTTTCTGTGTAATAACAGCTGATCTGGCAATAACGGAGTAGCAACCTCGGGCGGTCAATCATGCTCATGCTCAACTTGTTAAGTTGTGTTCAAGATGTCGTTGAAGCAATCAGCATTACGCGAGCGGATTGTGTAGTTCTTTTAAACGAACATAAATCATGGGAATAAGTTGACGGTAAACCATTTTAAAACCGAGAATTTTCCAGTTTCAACCATCTATCGTAACCTGGAAAAAAAATCGTATCCTGATGAAAGCTACTTCCCTCTTTCAAACGCCCACATCACAGGAAACGATTGATATAATTCTGATAACATTTCTCCTGCATCTCCAAACTGTGAAATATAAGTTCAAGCATAAGTTTGAGCTGAAGGTGATTGCCATATCTGAGAGAAGAATTTCCGAACCATGGTTCAAGCCCAGTGGTTTGGCTATTAATCAAGAAGTGAAATTACGTGATTTGGCCGGATAAAGCGTCGTCGCATTATGCGAATAAACACATGCCTTCTTGGAAAGCCGAAACATCCCGTACGTACCAAAAACCGCAATCCAACAAATTTGCCCCAGTGGCGCCCGACTGAAGATTTTTTTTTGATATTTGAGTTCGCTGGTACAAAAACAACTGGAGTGCATACGCCAAATCGATAAAGAAGCTGTTCAACGTGTCTGTTCAAACATCAGGACAAAGCTTCGTCGAACAGCTGATGACGGATCGTATTCAAATGTTCATTAACATTTTTTTTAAGTAAAGAGATGTGCCTTCAAAATAAATCAATCAGTTTTCCTTTCTATAAAAAAGTCTTTTTGTTATGGTCCGTGAAGAAAATTCTTATTTTTAGTTATTTATTTATTATATATATTCCATCTGACCTAAGGTGGTCTTAATGAATTTGTTTATGACGGGGAAAAGCCGTTTTAATTTGGCGTAAAAACCCCGTATCTTTTGCAAAACAATACAATAAAAACAATACAATACAATACAAAACATTGCTTAGTTGCACATTCGTAAACATAATTAAAATAAACAGGATTACAAACGTAGAGTATAGTCAAAGTATAAAATAAGATACATCCATAGTTCGGAGCGAGTCCTCGTCGTCAATCAATTATCCTCATCAAATATCTCTCTCGTAGTATGCCATTCTGTTAGTCTGCGCTTGAATGTTGCCAAAGTACAGTTAAAGTCGAATAAAAATACACAACGTTGAACCTAGCCTGACATGAAGCGGATAGGGTCATGAAGTCCATATAATGAATTACGGGGTTCAAGCAGCAAGAAGTCCCGCTGGCGAAGCTATTCGTTCAGAGCGTAGAGGTTGAGCTGATCAATAGCTCCGGTGAGTCAATTCCACCTAGCTTGAGGCTAACGGAAACAGCTTGCGCAATATTTCGCCTATGGTCCATATCATGTTCCTAGCAGTCTGTAATTCGTTCTTCGTATCGTGGAAGGTTCAGCGGTGACGCCATGGTAGGGCGACGCATACCACGAATCTTCGTTGAATTGTTTCTATCCTAATGCCATGTTGCTGATATGGGCACCGAACAGCAGAGTTGGATTGCGAAATCGACCGCAATTCACGAGCACCGTACAAGGGCCGGAAGTGAGAGGGTCTTTAAATTCACTGGATATTTTAAAATGAGCAATATGAGTTAACTTTATTGTAATGTATCGTCGGCAATGCAATCGATACGATGGTGCTGGCGAATCAGTGGCTGGTCTGGGCATACACGATGAACTACGTTCAGGCTGTGCCATTCATTCTTATCATTATTGCGTGATCGGATTGAGCTGCGATGAGAAATGAAGCGCGTCTTGCATTGTGGATGCTTAACGTCATAGCATGTTTCGGGTGCGCAACAGCGAACCGATCCGCCATGTGGTTACGGTATGGCAGTCTGGATGGTTTTGATGACCATACAGAATTTTCGTCATCAGCGTAAAACACCGTAACCGGATTATTGGTGGTAGAAAGCTCGTTAATGAAAGTGAGGTAACAAGGAGCCAGATTGCTTCCTTGTGGTACGCCGGATGAATTTGAGAATGCTGAACCAGATCCTATTTTAACGGCAGGCTTCGTTTTCAGGTATAGTTCAAACAGCTGACCAGGTCCGCAGAATGCCAATTCTTCGTAGGCGTTCAGTAGTATCCCATGGTCAACTCGATCAAAAGCAGATTTGAAATCAATGCAAACGGTGGTATCGATCTGCGCCAGCATCAATGGCGCTATGCAAAACGAGGCAAACTGTGAAAGTTTGTCGAGGTTGATCTCTTGAAAAAAACCATGCTGATCGTAGAATGCCGTTCTTACGGTTGAAAAAATGCCTCGTTCATTGTAATCTCGAAAACCATATTTGAACAACCACCACGCCAGGTGTATCTGAAATTCTCGATGTTCCGTCGATCTCCTTTTTTGTTGAAGAACAATGACGTCTTCAACTTCAAATACATGCCGTAATGAAATATTGAACTTAGCGTTTCACGGAGGAAGTGCTCTTCGCTGCATTTTTAAGGACCATGACGGTATGCCATCAGGACTGGATGCAGAGTCTTTCAATTTATTGTTGTTGTACGTTTGTACCGGTGATGCTGTTACGTGATCTGGCTTTGGAAGCACGTCTGGTGTGTCTCTACAACGTCACCTGGTGCTGATGTAGACGAAGGAGAATCGAAGCACGTCTGAAGTGAGTTGCAAATAAATTGCACTTTTCGATGCGGATGTGGCGACTTCAGCGGCCCAGAAGCATCTCAACAGCGTCATTCTCCTTCCGTTTAGTGTTAACAAACTTAAAATTGTCGTAGCTGTCGGCGAAAGATTTTCCTGAAATTGCGTGTCTGAAACAAGCGCTTATAAAAACGGTTATACGTGCGATAATTAGTACGTGCCTAAACGGTACCAACGAAAAGGGCAACGAGACTGACAGTAGGTTCGTAGTGCTCTCGATCTTGAAGCGTTTTGAGACGCGTCATAATGCCATTCCCCAGGTGGCTTAGGAGACAGCCTGCGCATTGGCACAAATCAACCAAGGTAGGTCTTCAACACGTTGGTAAAGTATTTCCACAACAACGCATCAATGTCTTCCGTGGTTTGGGATGCTTGCCAGTCAAATTTCACGAAGCGCTTTTTGGAAATCCCTCAAGAAAATCAGCACGACAAAATCAAACCTCAGTCATCCGGAATACTTGCAAATACAATTGTGCAGAGAGGTTGCCGTTATAACAAAGGCAGAATGATTCAGATCAAGAAGAGAAAGCAGTTCTACAGCTTCTTCAATCTGGCATGCAGCAAGCGTTTTTCATTCACAGACAAAAATCCAGGATTTTGACGTCTACTGATTGTCAATGTAGTTGGCAACTGAAACAGATACGCTTCAGACTGAATCCATCGAGTAATAAACGCAAGCAGCAGATATGTTGACTGCAATGCGTCTACGGAAGGACGATCATTACTAAGGTGTGTTTTCAAAACAAGACCGATTGGTGCGCCGATGCTTCGACAAAATAACGTGATCGTTGTTTGAATTTGAATGAATTGCTTCAATGGACTCAGTGGTGATTTACGCGTTCAGGTAAATCATTCTTGCGATCGGGTAGGCAGATAAATAACGCAATACTGATAGAACGGCGACGCATCCTTAACCTTACCACAGCTAATTATTAGAGCATTCACTGGGGTGGGATCGACATAATAGGTGAAATTAGTTGAGATATCACAGAGGTTTGAGCTGTATAGTGGAATACCTACAGCAACTATAGAATTATTAGAAAAAATTAGTAATCTCGTTTAATTCCAGCGCTACCTTTGCTTATCTTCGACAGATGCGCGTATTTAATCTGGTAATGCAGACTTGCTTCTGAAATTTGAGACACTGAAAGTGCACATTTCTAACAGACGAATACGCGTATCTGTCGAAGATGAAGCAAGGTAGTTGGGGTAAATGGAGGATTACAAAATTTTTCTTCCTAATTATAAAAGGTGTAATTAACACTCCCTCCGCGTTTACCGACTGCTTCCGGAATGGTTTGATGTTATTTCTGTACCTGGTGTATAATATAAAGCTGGGCAGAGAATATTTATAAACAAATATGCGTTCGTAAGAACCAGGCTGACGTCATAGTGATGAGACAGAAACAACTGCGAAACCATCAGATTTTATTGCGTAAACCCCGAACACATTCTGGTGACACACCGTTAATTGATGGCTTTTATCTTCATTGGATTGTTGCAAAGCGGGTATGACTGAATTTGAATTGATCTCAAAGTGGAACTCGCCCGGTTGACGTGCAGTGCCATTCATGACTTCCGGCTGGGCATACTGAACTGGCATTACCTGGTGAAAGTTGGAATCTGGATTAGCCATGTTGCGTGAAGCCGGTTCTGTGGCGTGAACAGATGTATTTCGTCCCGCTGGATGGGTGGTACGACCAGGGTGACGTGCGTTCAGCAAGTTGAAGTCCCTCTGCGAACACAGGAACGGAACAGCTTGGAAGACTGGAACAGACAGCAGAAGGGCAGCGGATCTCGATTGTGTCGACTGGCTTGACACCATCAAAAACATGGCGTTGTACTTTCGTTGTCTGCATGTTTGTTATTCAGGATGGGTGACGACTTGATACCATTGATGGACCTTCGTGGAAACACGTCAGTTCAGGAAGCGAGGTCGCAAATTTATCGTACTTGCCGGTGGTTGTTGATTTCTGAACTCGACCGCAGGAGATAGGAGCAGCTCTGATGGCGAGAGAGCAGGGTGGTGATGTTGGCAGAGAAATGAACCGGCGCGACTGGGTCGACGGCTCAGAGGTCCCGCCAGGCGACGCCGAGCAATACGTTCTGGCAAACAGTAGCTGGATGCATCTGGGCGTGGAGCGACTGTCGTTGAAGTGCTGAACAGTAAAGACCCCCTCGAATTATCATTGACTAAACAGTTGATAACAATGCGACGGAGTTCAAAGAAAGCGCTGGAACACGAGGATTGATCAGGTAGGGAACTGTTTCTAACGAAAACGTGCTTCACACGGTGGTTTCTGTGAGACTACTGGAACTCGATACATTTGAACGGCTCTGATGGCAGAAACAGAACGATGATGTGATTGAAAGCAGCAGGCACGACTGGGTCGAGTGGTTCGAATTTTAGCAGGTGATAGGCAGTGCGTTCTGGCAAACTGGGCAAATTGTGTTGCGGCGCTGATTACAGGTGGTAGACCAGCACCGAAATTAATGAGTCATTTCGGAAGCGGGTGTCGAAGTTGCGGACCTGTTTCTCGAGATATTAAATGTGGTAGATCATATTCGTGTGCGGGGCTGCCGCCAGGTTTTTTGAGGTATGATCCTCGGCTCACGGAACGCTAATCTTTCAGCCGGTTTCGGCATTCAATGCCATTCACGGAACTTGGATCGATCCCAATTTTGTATGAAATGAAACTCGGCAAATTATTATCAGCCCCTCATTTTGTTCACGACGGAACAGCTTTGATTGTGTCGAAATGCCCTCTAAACAATCTTTCACCTAGTCTTTCGGTAACCTTCCAGTTGGATGCTCAGGTGGTCACGAGAAGATACACCGGACAGCTCAACAGGCTCAGGGACGGTTATCACGCCAGTGTCGGCCACGATCTGGTACCATAAACGACAGCTGGTAATGACTCACTTCGTCATGGCGCCTTTTCGAATGGTTGGTCAGCGCCTCCCCGGGTCTTGCGTCATCGGTGTTAAAGGTGTGTTCGTCGCCGACAACTGGAGCGATTTATTGACCTTATTCAATGATTACTTTTCTCCAGGCGAAAAACTACACGGACTCTTGTTTTTTCATTAATTGTTCATTTATTACCGAACTGAAAGACGGAAGTTTTGAATCAGGCAATACTATATTAACACCGCACGCTCGTGTTTGCATCCACAAAGATTTGAGTTTTCATATGGGCGTTTTGACGATGGTTTGATCAATTCGTTGTCTTATTACCGGTACGATTCAGATGGACCATCCTCTCGCAGAGAAATACGGTGACGAAATCCTCCTCACGCTTTTGTTGGCTTCGCCCAGTGATCCTGCAGGCAGAATTCGACATGTTGCGGTGGAGATGCTCAAGCTACGTTATTCACTCGGCCACGCTAAATATACCACATCAACTGTTTGCGTCGTATACGATGCCCTATTGCTTTAAAATCGCCCGTGTGAGAGTTTAAACTGAACTGACAGTGATCGCGCTATGTTGTGGTTCGGCTATTTCATATCACGGGTGGCGCATCAAGCGCGAGGTTCAATCACCGTTGATGGTTTGGTAACACAGCGCAAACTTCGGCACAATAAACGAAACTACGGTAGGCGGAGAAAGGGTGTAACTAGCGACACGAAACAACAAACCGCGCGGCGAAGTTATACACTGAATTGTTTTAAGATTGCTATCGTTTAGAAACAAAATTTCACAATATTAACGCCTGCTACACCAGGACTTTCATCCGCTCAGGGCGAACGATGCAGTTAAAAATTCGACGACACTGCGCTGGACTGCAACGAATCCAATTAAAGACGGATAAAAACACAAATTAGTGGCGACCCGAGAAGTAAACAAATGTTACACAGTGGATGGAACAAACAACTATTTTGTTTGCCCCGATATACCCCGTTAATTCTGAGTTGAGAGAATTGTTTCTCATGGTATCTTATTTATTTATCTCAATAATGCCTCAATTTCGATAATTTTGTTAGTTCCCAGAAGTAATAGATATAGTTTAGTTTTTCTTTTCTTGTTTTGACAACAGAAAATTTGGATTGCGCAGAGATTTATCACTTTTATTGAGGGTTTCAAGTGATAGTGGATAGAAGGCCAAAATCTATTGAATTACTGTTGTTCTGTCAGCAGAAGAAAAGAGACAACAATTTAAACTATATCTCTTACGTCACTGGCGATTGATGTGGTTTCTATTGAAAATTAATCAGGGTTATTGTTTTCCAGAACTCATCGTTCTGCACTTTATCTTATTACAGGGTGTCTCACAATAAGTGTCACTACAAACAAAATGAGATGTTTGTCAGTAATCAACCTATCATAGCATTTATGTCTCATTTGAAAGATACATGTCATAGAAATAAACCATGCTTATTCAATTCGAATCTCTTACCGATTTACCTTGATAACTTTGTGCAATCGCTTTGTAAACTCATCGCAGCTGAGGATTTGGTCCCAAATATCAACCAAATGTTTCTTGGATCCGATCTAACGTGTGCCCTTTCGTAGGGCCTATATGTTGATGCATGTAACCCCAAACAAAGTAGCCAAGTCGGTTGAGATCGGTGAAGATTCAGGCCATTTTTCGACTGTGACGAAATCAGACAAATTTTCCGCGCACCACACTTGTGTCTTCTTTGCCTCTGTGAGCTGGAGCTGAGTCCTGTTGGAAACAATATGGTGTTATTCCCATGCAGCGTAGAAGCATAGGGAAGCAGATGGTTCTTCAAAACCTGCTCGATCGTAATGATATCATTGTTGATTATTACTTAGGTTCTATGAAAGAAGAGAGGTTTTCCTTTTGTGAAACGGCGCCCCAATACCTTGATGTTCTGATACCGTCTGGTAGCGATCTACAGCTAGTTTATCTCTTGGAATATTGGCAAGATTTTTGCCCATACACGATCATTTTGTTGATTATGACTGTCCTGAAGAAGAAAGAGCTTTTCATCCGGAAATAAGATCTCGCGGTCACCTTGCAAACCGAAGGATTTCTGCTTTTTTGGACCCTTGCTCGCTTTTGACGCTCCGTCAACCCGTGAACCACGTTGTTTCTTGTATGGCTTGCATTCAGATCATGTCTGAGGAGCCTGTTCATTGAAGCAGGTATTGACGATATTGGCCTTGATGACCAATATAGGAAATATGCAAAAAAAAAAAAAAAACGAGGCGAATTTATCTTATTAATACACATGATTTGTTACGCGTGAAATATCTCAAATAACTAGTCGTTAACCCATAAAGAACTTTAAAGATGGCATTGAGAATGAATTGGTTTGTGAAAACTACGTATACAGTATTATATAATCGGAGTGAAAAATGAAAATACTCTTGTTGGCTGCGTCAGCTGTAGTCAAACCACTTGATGGAAACAGTTCAAATTTCGTTCACATTATTTTCCATTTTTTTAGCTATGGTAAATTTTTTAATAAAGCTTACTAAATTTTCACAGAAATACGGATTTTAAAATTGGTAGGTCCAAAAACGACTTTTTTCACATATGTTATGAGAACTTCAAATTTATAGTACTTATCAATATAAAATTTTAGTCACATAAGGTCTATACATTAGCTATAGTGCTGTAAAATTTTCAGCAAAAAATATTGATAATTGACAAAGTTACACAAGGTTGAACATGGTGTTTTTGGAAGCAAGGTTTTGATCAGCTTTTTTGCTACTGAGTGTATACCGCCGGATAACGTCTTGTTCGCTCCCTCATACATTTGATCTTTACTTCGTTCTGGCAGTTCGTCTGGCACCTCCATTATGTTGAATATGGTAATTTACAGTTTTCTTGACCCGTTTTCAAGGTACGAAAAAACGGAACGCTTACTCACTCCGAGCTGCTTAAGGCTATTGAATATCTGACACGGTCTTAGCTTTTTCAAATGTTAATTTAAAACTTGCTGCTGTATGGCTTCCATGGTAGCTGAAAAATGTAAACAAACGGAATCGCTTATTTATCTTCAGCAATAAGTTGTCAAAAGAATGCAATCAAACGGGTATAATCAATTCCGCTGTAAAAATTACCCAGCTGAAATAAACCAGGATTAAAAAAAGCTGACACTTATTGTGAGACACACTGTAGAATACAAAGAGTTGAAACGTGGTTTGGTTGATTTTTTTTAGCGTTTGTTAACCAGGTATTTCATTTTGCTATAGTGTACGGTATTTGAGTTATCAACTTTTTTGTGTGTTTATATTCGAATCCTGATCTGATACTAATCCAAGGTAAATACTTGCTAGAAACAAAATCCAATTGTTGATAATAGTGGTGATTAAAACCTAATATTACTCTTTATTGTTCATAATGTTTGTGAATATTCAACGTGATAGTCAAACAAATTTAGCCGGTAGTGTGGTATACATTGACGAGAAATTTTTTTTTAGCAAGAATTATTATTTGTATGTTGTAGTAGGCTGTGTTAATGTGAAAGCAAAATCTTATTTACGAACGTACATCTCGCAGTATCTCTAGGACGTACGTTTTCCGGAGATTGGATTCCGGAGTTGGTTCGTAGGAATCGTGATATTTCTCCTCTGGTCCATCGGTGCAATGGGAAGCACTGGCCGGATGACGAGGATGTTCCCAGAGAAAACAAAGCCATTCGAAATCTCTTGCAACCTACAATCCGGCTCTAAAAACCGGCAGGAACATCTTCATGTCCAATTATCAACTAAACACAATATAACATGATCGTGACTCTAGCATAGTATTCAAAATCTGTATAATTGTCATAACATTGGTTTTTATTAGTGAATCTATTGTTACTTTATCGGAACTACTGACATATCTGAAATCTTCGCTGAGACAATACAATTACAACAAAGAATACAATTAGAACTTTTCCTATTTTTACAATTTCTGCCATGGGTTGGATCGTATTATTTTTAACTCTGTTTACTAATAAAGTTTAAATGCAGTTTTATTTTGCTTCCTCTAGTAAATAAAACCATCATTTCCCTTGCAATAGTCACAACCAGGGCTACCTCCACTGACCGTAGTTTCCATCAATCATTGGACACCGGTTTTCGAAAGCGTTGTCGTGCTCATACGCACAACAATGCAACGAAACGTAGTAGACTGTGAATGGTATGGTCACAGACACACAAGCATAACACATTGAACACATTGAACTGTCATATGTTGCAGACATGGGTGACAAATTGAAACCGCTGGCGGTAGAGTGTAATCGACAAACACAACTAACAAACATTTCAATTGGCCGTTAAATGAGTGTTCGATTATGAACGGAGAATGTTTTGTATGTTTGTTTGTGATATGAATATTGTGTTCTATTTGAATGGTCCAGTGGAAGCACCCAAAATAGCATGTCCAGAAGAAAACTGGTTTGGTTTCGCCTACGAAGTCTCACCGAACCGACGCTCTCACTTATAAATCAGCAAATAGAAATTTTATTGAAACCGTTCCAAATTCCTACTCTTTCATGCCCGATCGCTTGCAGTTATATTTCTTATGTGAAGAAGATCGAACGTACAAATGAGTTCAAATTGGTTCTTACGCGTGATCATCGCGAGTTTGGTCGCATTTGAACAGTGCATCGGTCGACCCGACTTTGGCGTACCGGCTCTGGTTGTGGACAGTGGAACAGTGGGTTGGAATGCTTACCTCCTCGGTGGTTCAATGAACGAAGTGCTCAGTCCGATAAATAGGATACCACCGAACATGCAATCGGAAAATCTGCGCAGTGCTGCGGGCAATCTTTCCATGCTGGTGTTAAATGTTACGGAGATAGGAAGAAACCTGGCCAATAGTATGTACACAAGTGCCAGCGAGAGGAATGTACCGTTCGAGGATCTGTTTAAATCATTGCACGCACCGTTTGAAGAAATCAAAAAGTTTCTAACTAACGATGGTCCCGTTGTAGTGAAACATTTGAATGAAACCATGGGGAATGTGACAGCTTATGAAATCAAGGGAGCATTGGAGGGGTTGAACGCATCGTTTCTGGACACCTTGATAGCGGTGAATAATCTTGAGTTGGCTATCAATACCTCTCTCAAGGAAGTGAATCCCATTCCAGCTATATTGAACGTTTCCAATACGTTGCCACAAGCGCTTAGTAAAGAGCTTGAAAAACTCAGAGACCAAGTCGGGTCGTTGGGCAGAACTGTTGACGCTTCGGTGAGAAGTATAGAAACAACCAACTCTATTTATGAAACCGTTAACAGCAACATACGCGCAGTTGAGTTGGCTTTCCAAGCCGCTCTATCGCAGTTCAATTCCACCATCGATGACCAACTGTCATCAGCAGTGAATAAATACTCATCGGCGCAGAAAAGCTACCAGTCAGACCTTGCTACCGCCACCCAACTCCTGAAGGTCTTCTCTTCGAACAAAACACTGAACGACCTGTCCAATATCTACTCAGAGGAATACACCGCGAATTACTACACACTATGCAGCGGAATAAATCTGGCTCATCAATCATCTCCAATGCATTCAACTCAATCCGCATGGAAAGCTCAATGACGTTAATCAGGCTGGTACTGCGTTTCTTCGGCGCTGTGAACGATACAACTGCAATGTTGATGACAGTGATTCTAGCACGGGAACGATTTGCCGAGCAGTGCAACGGAGCTATTCTCCTCGAATTACCGGTTGCATTTCCAGGATTCCAAACCGAAACAGTCAACTGTTTAAACCGCGAACGAAGTCGTATACCACGGATTGTCGACGCCATTGATCGGGTGCTCCTATTGGTTCAGGCGAACAGCGTGGACTTCAGCAGTGACATAGGTAGCTGTTCGAAATTCTCTGCATACGCCACCAACGAAGCAGATTACTTGCAAGCGAAAGCCTGCTTGGAAGCGGTATGTTTTATGAATATATTGAAGGAACATCGAGTCTATCCTAGTCATTTCAGAATCTTCGGGAGATGGGGAGACCTACAATCGACTGATGAATGCTCAGCTGGATTCTCTCAAGCCGGTCCTGGCCGAGGCCGAGGCCAGCCACTTCCGTACGGGCTGGTGCATCATGCAAACGGCCAATGAAATGAAGGCGCTCGTGGATGGAGTCAAGAGTGGGGTGGTGAAGTGTTCGGTTGACGGGTCTTAAGATTGGATCTAAATTAGTTTTTTCTTGGATCAAAACACTGCCTAATTTATTTATTTATTTATTTCTTAATTTCATTTGTATTTGAAAAATGGTCTTGTTAGGAATAGTTTTTATTTCTATTTTATTTCAGTTTATTTTTCTTATTCTACACATTGCAGGAAGGTGTAAGCAGGCTAAACGGCATTAGGTCAAATATACTTCCAAGGATTAAGAATTTGAATTAAGATCCACCTCTGATCAATGTAGGGTATGTGTCCCTTGACTCAGCCTATTATGCAACCAGCGATCACATTTTTCATTATAACTCATAAAGTTTTTAAGCTGTAATCGAGATTCAACTAGTTATACACTTGCAAAGATAAGTTTGATAAGAAATTTGGTAGCATGTTTCACTAAAAGTTACACAACTATTTTTATAATGTCATAAACTTTCGAGGGATGTTGATTTAATGTCGGTCTATGAGCACCAAATTGGGTCTATTTATGGATGCAACTTCGTCCCATTCGATGGATTTATTAGTAAATGCAGTCTTTGTACGTTTTTTCTTATCATTTTATGAATTAAGGCATTGTCAGCTGTACTGGAATTACTTAATACAACATTTCACAACACAAACTAAAGTAAAACTGCCTCGAAACTTTCAAATGATGTTCATATATGATTTATCAGCCATTCAATGATGAAAACATTATAATTCACTATACAATGATTTTGTCTCTTCGATTTGTGTTTAGATGAGTGACTTGAATATAAACCACCGCACATTCATGCATTTCCACTTGAAATTTTACCAATAACAACCTTTTTACTACGTTATTCATACAATAGGCCATCGTTGAGAACATACAAAAAAATATGTACCCAACATTGGGTCTACGATTTTCTTGTAAAATCATTGTTATTTTTGCTATGTGACTAGTAAGTTCGTAACGTGTAACTATTTTCTGCATATCCAGACTGCATTACTTGCTTTATTGATTCAATTAAGCCAAATTTAGATCACTTAATGATCGTGTTGATCATCTGTACAGCTTAACCAGTGAAATCATGATGCCCCAAAAGTTCAAGAAACCGAAAATTACGTAGATGTGAACAACTATAAGATGATATATATTGTCTCAATTGCTTTGGATTACATCTATCATGCTTATAGCAACATGATTTTGTTGATTATCGCTAAATTAATGACACATTTGGTACATAGGCCGAATGAAGGAGCTAGGCTAACATAACATCCCATTACCCTATTATTGTTGATTGCATATTTTTGAAAGAGTAGGATATTCCAATACATGTTTCCGAAAAATAAACAAAGGCAAACAATTTCAGTTAAAAAATAACGATTACTTTTATTCCTTACATAAAATATATAACAAAATCAATCAGTTTGGCAAAGTAGGTATGAGATTGAAACATGGTTACACGAAGGTTGTTCCACAATTATGATCTTCCCACATTTCACTGCGTCAGAAAGAAAAGTTCAAATTATTTGCAATGCAATGAGAAATAGAAAGATTCGAGCACTGTTGGAAATCACTAGCGCCCCTGGTGGTCGATAGGGAAAACCTAACCAATTAATATGCATCACTTTATGTCACTCATCCAAAGTGAGGAAACCTCAAAGATAATTCGTACCAAGGATAAGGGAACTCACGTTGACTCTTTTGTAACATGAATATCCTTTGTAACATGACAGTGCTTTGTAACGGGACTGTAAGCAGAATAGAAATCCCAATCAATAGGTCTTTTCCAAGTCAGATTGCTACTAGAGCAGCCGTTGTTTTGAAAGTGGTTTTGTAAACTTGGAACATTTACCAAAAGTGCGATGAAACATGTATTTCCAATCGAGTTCAGAATATGTCTGTCCTGAAAATAGTGTAGTTTAATTTTCGAATGTGTTATTAAGTTTAATAATGTGGGTCACGAGAAGGTGTTCCTGCCGGTTTCTAGAGCCGAATTCTAGGTTGCAGGAGATTTGCAATCGCTTCGTTCTCTCTAGGTGCCCAGAAGCTTGTAGGTTCACCCTCGTCCGTCCGACCAGTGGTTTCCGTCGCACCTACGAGCCAGAGAATAAATATCACGACTCCTACGAAGCACCACCGAGAGCATCGATAGGCACTGTCGAGCAATACCATACAACCGAGCAACATCATCGTCATCATCACTACCAAACACGCTCGAGTAGAATCAGATCAGATCTTTCTGTATATAAAATAATGAATTTTAACAGGAACGTAAAATTTCCCCTCGTTTATTATCAAAACAAAGAAGGCGATAACAACGAAATTGTTTGCAATCTTTCATGTGCCATACAACAATGTTTGCAATCTTTCATACCTCAGACTAGATTTAGGCGTTACCTGGTTTAAATTTACATGAAATATTCCAATAATTTCTGGCAAACCTAGCGTTCCCCTTATGTGTATTAGATAAAGCAGAAAACTACATATTGTGTAGTTCTAAAATAGAAGGGGTAACAATAATAGGAATGCACTGGATTGTAGAGAAGGAATAAGTGAAGCACGGCCGTGCAAACCGAAATTCCAGTTGGACGTAGACCATTTGTTACCATCTCAAGCCCGGATAATTTATAACTAAAAAATGCTAGTTGGATGAGGAAAAGGTTAATTAATTAGATTTTCGCCGATTCGTTTTCTGAATATTCTTTGATTTTTATTGTTCGTTTTTGCATAGGACTACGTCTTTATTTTCTATACAGTACAGTAATGTACAATTAAAAAAAATCTATTGCGATCGTCACAAAATGCGGTCAGGTTTTGAGCGTTAATATCTTAGTTGTTTCCCCGAACAATTTAAAAATGTTTGCCCCAATCGATCGAAAATATTTCTACGCGTCGATTCCAAGATTGAAAACTATTAATTTTCAACATTAAACTATGAAAACAACGCAAATATTAAATGGTGTCTTATAATTTCATTTTGCAGTGTAAATTTACTCAAAGCCAAGTGTTTTCCTATCACAGACTTCAAATGTAAGTGTTGAAACCGGTAACACTGTATATGACCGTACAGTTGGGGCGCACGCTAGCTGTCAACGAAGCTGTCAACAAGACTGTCAAGCTGACAGACATGAATGAGAAGAAGAGAGATAGAGGAAAATAGTAGAATGGCATAATAGTATAGAGTGAACTACAAATGGATTAATCTTTGTGGTTTAAAATTACCTACAAATTATATTTTACCGCGATTCCTTCCTTAACTTTCAGCGACCGATTCCTTACTTAACTTTCAGTGGAACCATTAGATTCAGGTTTTTGACGCCAAGCAGTGAAAACTAGATTGGGTTGGTGTATCTACGGCGGTGAAGGAGTAAATGAAACGGCAACATCGGTCATCTGCCTTTCCTGTGTTTGCGCATCAGATCAATATCTGTACGACCTTGTTAAGGATTTCTTCACCACGAAAGATGTCGGGATGCAACGAGCGATTGAATTGCAATCTGAGGCAGACAAACGGGCTCAACGGATCCTGGAAGAAACGGTAGTTGGGACCAGTACCCACTACACAAGTGGTCTACTGTCGAAGCATGACCACGTAGAGCTTCTAGAAAGCTAAATCATGGCTATCAACTCAAAGGCTTTACACATTGCATGACGGAGCTAGGAACTCCCGATCCAAAACGCGTATGATATTTACCTCTAGGAGTAGTAATAAATCCACGAAAACAGGGGAAAACTCGCTTGATTTGAAACGGTTAAGCTGCAGTCAACGGATTTTCTCTCAGCTCAGTACTGTTAAAAGAACCAGATCAACAGATGTTGCTTCCAGGTGTTGTGTGTCACTTTCACCGGTTCAACGTAGGCAACGTTGAAAGAGATGTTTCACCTGATATTCATGCGTAAACAAGATCTCCACTCGTAACGATTCTTATTCCGCAGTGATCATTTCAGTATTCCGGACATCTTTTTCATGGACGATGTGACAGTTGGTACAACGTGCTTACATTAAAACGGAGCGAATCTCGAATCTCGAAAGGAATAGTACAGAACCATTATGTTGACGATTCCTTAGAGAGCTACAAAAGCATTGAGCATCACAGTTTTCCAGGAAATGCGCTCAATTCACGAAAATTGTGGTTTCGAACAGCAGGGATGTGTTGAGTAGACTTGGCCAACCACTTATCAAAGAAGACAAACAGCTCTCAACAGACAAGTCAAACGAGTATGAACGTGATCTTAAACTTCTATGGTTGATACAAGAAGACGCCTTTTGACGAAATCTGCCATATAATTGACAATAGAACCAGTCATACAAAGCGGCGAATGTTGAAGTGTTTGATGACGGTTTTCGACCCATTTCATAGTGCATTGAACAATCTTGTTAAGAAGTGTAGAGAGTCGAAGTTCAGTGGGTCAAGAAAGTAAACGATTACTTGTATGGGTGGTGGAGAAATTGGACGAGCCTGTTTAAAGAAGTTATCAGTCTTAAAATACCTCGCTGCTACTTCCTGGGATCTACCAGTAAACGCTACAGGGATCTCCAACTCCACATCTTTATCGACGCAAGCGGATCTGCGTACTGTACTGCGGTCTACTTTAGAACGTTGAACTCGCAAGGGATCTTGAAGTGTAGGCTGGTTACGGCGAGGACAACTGTAGCGCCTTTAAAGACGTTGTCGGTGCGGAGAGTTGCTAACAATCACCGATGTAGATAACTGGCATTGGGTACCATCCAAGCATAACCCGTCAGATATTGCAACAAAATAGGGACATGGGGCGTTTGGTTCAAAAGCTCTGTATACCTGAAATGGAATGACCAAATCAGCCAGCTTCACCATCACCAACAGAAGAGGAATCACGTTACACCCTGTTACACTCACAAAGAAGTGACAATTCCGGAGCAGCGGATAAATCCCGAGCGCTTTACTCGTGGATGAAGAAGGTATTCTTCATGTGGATGGTAGGATAGGAGCAGCCTCGAACGTTGAGCAAGCGATGAAATTCCCGGTTACTCTGCCTAGATGTCATAACTTCACAGACCTCGGGCTCGATAGCTACCATCATACATATCTGCATGGTAATGCAGAGACGATCGTGACTGAAATTCATATCACATTCCACGGATAAAGGCGACGGTGAATAAAGCAATGACAGCTGTTGATAGTGAAAATTGGGAGAAGTAACGTAAAACGATGTCTGACTATACGCGCAGTAAATGTTGAAGTGGCGTATAATCTCACTACCGACAGCGTTTCATCTGCCGTCGAAGATCTCCGGCCGAAATTTATTAGGACAACGAAACCAATTTTCAAGGCGCAGTGAGATAATTGAAGGAGCAGATCGAGAAACCAGTGTGATCTAGTTGGCAACCATCTTTCGGTAAGGCTGTTGAGTGGTATGAACAGTATAAGCCAGCCAATATCATCATCGCTAATGTGTGTAGGAATTGCATTAACTAGCAACATACGCATGACCAATTACTACTAGTAAGCAGATAATTGATTTCCATTATCTGCTGACAAATGTTGCAAATATGACGCTAACATGTGTAACATAAGTCCTGGGAATACTTTCAGGCGTTTATTTGACAGCATTAACAAACACACAGTCAACCAATGTACTTGTCACGTTCATCTGTGTTCCTACTGAACTGTCAAACTCAAATTGCGCAGTGGTTTCCATTAAAAATGTCGTACAAGCTGGATTTACGAGCACAAGTCGTAACCTTTTGGACGGCTAGTACAAGTGAAATTTTGAGCGTGTTCAAAGACGAGCCAATATTAAAATCAACAATATACCGTGTTTTGGAAGATTGTCGTGATGGTAAAGAACCGGAAAATAAAAGAAAAGTGGTCGCCCAACAAATTTAGTGCCAGAACAACGAAAAGACTGCTGTCAAGCACTGAAAACAAGGTTGGCCAATCAACACGCAAATTAGCACGAAAAATTTCAGGTTTCAAACATGACAGTCCATCGGATTTTGAGAAAACATAACGTAATCTATCGGAAACGTCAGCGTGCACCAAAATATACACAGCAACAACTCGAAAAAATACCAAAATGCTGCCGTGCACTTCGTCACGAGCATTTTGCAAATGGAACGTTCATAATTTTGGATGATGAATTTTACTTCACGTTTCGCACCATGAATTGAGATGGCAACGATGGTTTCTATACTGCTAACATTAAAACAACACCAGAAGATGTTAAATATGCCAGCAAATCGAAATATGAGCCAAAGGTCATCGAAGGGTATCTCGGCCCCTTTGATACGCCCAAACAAGGCCAAAGCTGTCAATTCTGACGTGTGTATCAGCCAATGCTTGCCGAAATTGAAGCAATTCATCAACAAATATCACCCTATGCCATGCCATGAGCAGAATGCCAAATATAAAATTTTCAAATGGGGACCGTCACGAAATACTGAAATAACCGTGAGTCCCTTGATGTTCAAGTCTTTTTCAATGCGCGACATTTTGAAAACGAAGAAGTGCAAACAAGTAAACAAACGAAAGATGACATACTCTAACTGTTATGTTTTTGTATTCTCCGTGCGTGGAGTAATGATTATGATGTAGAAGGAGATGTTCGCTCATCACCATGAGGTACCAAGAGTGGAAAGTAATGTATCCTAGAATAAATTATATAAGTTCCGTCAGTGTACGGTAGGTAGGAAATAGGGCGAAAGGGCATGGGTAACTCGAACCAAGGACGTCACCCTTTGCCTAACATCCCACTGCGGGGTAGGTCGAGGCACGGACGAATCCGCCACCTCAACATGCCTGTCCACTCTTTGTGACATTACTGTCCACTCTTGCTGCCTCATGGTGATGAAAGATGACAGTCAAACGCATGCCTTGATGAATACAATAAAAACCACACACTAAGAAATTAACAATATATAAAGATTTCGTGTAAAATTATGTCTCCTCTTACTGACACATACGCATGGCGACAAAAGATGTGTTGATTGAATTTATTTTCTCATCTCTTTCAACTCATTTTTATGTGCTAAAGGGCGCTCGGTATTCGGCCTAAATTTTTATGACATTTTGGTAGCATGCATCAAAAATACACGGTTATTTTCGATACATTCCTTATTTGATGGTTTAGCTTATCGAAGACGGCTAACACCCCGTTCGCACTACAATCTATATTACGTGATATAGAGTATCTTGATATCAGCATCTATACATCTAGTTTTCACTGGAAATAACGTGCATGGCATTTGATATCAAGATACTCTATATTACGTAATATAGTTCGTAGTGTGAACGGGGTGTAATAGGTCATTGTAGATAATATCCGTTTGGATGTGATCCTTCATACTCTCCGTAATGTATGAGGTCAGGCAGAGCAGATTATTTGTAGTCGACTGGACTGACCTGCCATGAACCCATGCTGATCTTCACTCAGCTAATGTTTGAAGTGAAAGACTAGTGGTACCACAACTAACTATATGAACAATTTACCCACTGTCAAAGAAAATGGCAAGTTAAGACGGATCTGTTTCAAGATATTTTTTGACGGAAATGTTAGACTTTTAAGCAGAATTTTTTTATAAATAACGGCATGACGAAATCCAAAATAATGCTGTTAAATTGTCTATTCATTAAAAAAGTTATCAAAGATTCTTTAATTGCTCTACACACTGAAAATTAACAAAAATGTCTTAACAAATCTGTTTGCGGTAATTCCAGCTGCGAGAAATTGTAAAGTTGTTTGCCATATGTTAAGATACACAGAAATAAAAAATGAATGTGAAAAGGCGCGTAAAATTTCCACTCGTTTCCAAGCCATAGAAGGCGTAAACATCAAAATTATTTGTAAACATTTATATTATCTTTCATGCGCCATACAATAAAGTTTGCAATATTCCATACAACAAGCGTTATCTGGCTTAAATTTACACGAACGGGATATTATTTACTGCCAAATCTAGCATTCCCTTTACTTGCATTAGGTAACGCAGTAAATTAAATGTTTCTTTTTATCTATGTAGATCAGTCAAGACCGACAATGCTAGTGGAGACACCCAGTTATAGATGGCGCATGACGATGTAATGCCGAGATAGTTGTTGATATTCCATCTACATCCCTTGTTATAGACTCATTTGCGCTAATTTCCAGCAGGAAGGAAACACCTCACTTAAGAGTGATATTTTATATTTTATACTGAGAAGAGTGACATGGCTGCCAACGTGTTGCTTGAGGAAGGCGGAAGAAACTCCGTCAGGTCCAGGTTTGAATGAGGATTTCTGATGATTTTTCGTAAGTATTTATCAAATACGTTGGCATCTTTGGAAAGTTTCCTGATGGCACGTCTTTCCACCGACTGATTTGATCACGTTTAGCGTACGTGCAAACCGTGAACCTTCATTTCTCGGCTTTCGCTGCTTAAGACCATCTTGAAGAGACTTTTTGATGCGATAAACTGTGGCAAAATGACTTTTTAACACCTAGTAACTAGTAATCACTTATCTGGCGTACATTTTCATGAATTTACATTTACACAATTCCAATGTTCGGATTCAACACTTGATAGTAAACATAAACAAATAGACTGTTAATAGAAATAAGTCCTTAGTTACACAAATTATCTCAATATCAAAGTTTAAAACAATCGCAGTTTTTCCTGTCGCACCCTGTACATATGAATCGTATAAGTTTTCAAAATCCCCAAAAATGCGACGCAATTAAAGAGAGATCCCATAGCAACTATCCAAATCGTGTATCTCAGCGTTTTGGAATTGTTTTGCTTTTATGACAAATTTAATTTTTAACTCCTTTTATGCGAGATTTTTTACGTCCCCATTAACAAGAATGTTCAACGTTCTTTCACGCATCCTAACCATTCAAGTGAGCAAGGGATAAAAACTCGCATTGGGAAGAAAACAGTCTTCCCAAAGACGGTGATGATGGCGAGTCACGGTGGGTGGGAAACAGTTTTTCATTATTGTCTGCGGTCGATTCAAAACCTTGAATGACAATTTTCGTTGGAAGTACAAGCGAGAAAACAAGCGAGCAAATAACATAAAAACCGGCACGGAACGAACCTTTTGCGTGTTGTCACCTTCTCAAGAACAAACGCTTCGTTAGTACAGCATTTAGAGCACGATGGGTGAGCACTTGAGGAGATGTGCGAATGCAATGAGCTATCAAATTTTGGTCTAGTGCTGTTACCCGGAATGGAAAGAGATTGATCAGGATTTCCATTCGGGACATTGCTCAGCACGACCGGCTATCGATGGGTTCTAATTTAACCTGCCCTCAATATCCGCCGTACGCAGGCAATTGCTATTTACATCCATATTGCAACAGTGAACAATTTCCCAAATCCATCACACGCTGCGAAACGGCACTCAATTGAAGTACATAATTCATGAATCGAAAAGCAGACTGCAAATCACACACATCCTTTCTCCACGCGCATTCTCACAACACAAAAGCCATACCGTCGTCATCCAACGCCTGTAATGGCTCCAGTGTCAGTTTAGTACACGAATCGGAGAGGTCTGTTAGCGAGCAGTAAGCTGCGTTTCCTGCCACTTCCGTTCGTTCACGGAAAGAGCTGCTGTGTTCATCTTCCGCCTCGGTGCCACAGTAAATTACGCCAAACCGAGTCATGCATCAATGTAGTCTGTCAGTGGCAGTCGAGAGCGGGTTTGTCGGTACCTCTGAGTTCGTTCCTCTACTTTCAAGTGTAAGGCGGGTAGAACAGATCCTAGCAATCACTGATTATGCTGTGCAATGTTTGAAGCCGTTTTGTTTGTCATTGTGTGAAGTAGGATTAATGTTTCGTTTGAAATTGCAAAATTGCTCAAAAACTAAAAATAATTGAAACTCAAAACAAATCCTTTCAGATTCCGTTGAGGATCCAAATAAACGTCACCCTACAAAGGGTCATAAACCTTGGTTTTCTAATCGTTCAGAGAACTATTTCTCTGAAAAAATGTGTCAAATTTGAGCTTCATAGTGTGAAATAAAGTCCAGCATCCAGCTTGTCGATTTGATAATGGTTTTTCACCGCGAACACCTTCACAAAGTTGATGATTGGAAATACCACTCACGTGCGCAAAAAAAAGGAAAGAAAAAAAATTGAATCCAAAACCAATTCATGCATGAAGCAGGCACGAATATATTCTAGCAAAACACCTGAATAAAGAATATATCGAAATGTGTCACGTATTGCGGTGTGTCGCTTTGTCCGATTTTTGCTGCCTGTTCTATCATCGAAAGCAACTTCACCCGCCTCCATCGAATGATTGGCTGGGTCGTCGGAAAAAATTACACAACCGCTCGAAAGTATCAAAATCACCCCCGCTGGATGCATCTTGCCCATTAAAACCGTTCCGTCCTTGTGAAGGACTGCAATGACACCTGAAAGGGCCTGTGAATGGCGTCTGGTCGGATGCATCGTTATCTTCATTGCATGTCATTCTAGTCCGATAGTTTCACTATGCCATGTCAGTCGGTTCGTTCGTCGGTTCGTCGGTTCGTCGGACCAGGAACAGGAACAGGACGTCTGCAAAATTTCCGCGTCATTTGAAAAATATAATCGCACCTTTTCCATTCGGATGACAGCCGTCGCCGATGCTCGCAAACCACAATTTTGCTTCGCAATTCGTATCCACCTTGTTGGTTGGCTCTAAAAGGACCTAACGAGTGTTATGCACCATCAGACACATGTTGCAGATACAAATGCAGATAGAACTCTGGCAGCATTAAGGCATGACTGATTCATTCGCCGTTCCGTTGCGAGAGCACAAGGTAAAACAAATTTACCACAGTATTTCAAGAGATTTCACACAAGGTGGATGGCGTTGAAGGTGGAGCACTCGTTCTCTTTCATTGGAGGTGGTGGAAAAACATTGCTTTTTTTTCCTTCCCATTTCATGGGACTCTACATCATCGGAGGAAACATACATCATCAGCAGTTCCGGTCCACGGGATATTTTGAAGAGGAAAAAAGATGGTGGAAACAAGCAGAAATAATTTATTCATGGTTTCAAGCAAGCGGCGGAATTATTTTTACGTTTCTCGCTTTGGTTTGTATTCTCTCGTTATGTTTTGAAGTGAGCAAAATTATGTGTCCAATGCACCGAAACTGATGGGATTTAGAACAAAATCTATTAAATAACTACAACAACAAGGAATTATATGTGCTTCGATTGTAAATTAGAGACTATTATTAAATTTTATTCAAAAACAAAGCGTCATGTTGAGAAAAAGATGATGAAACATAGTTTTATGTATATATTATGTACATTTTATCAGCTTATTAACAAATTCTTTTCGAAGTTTTGGAAAGTGGTATCCAGGTTGCGTGAGGAACACAAAGTTCTGTAGCTCCAATCTGTATAGAAAGCACAATTAAAACAACTATGCAGCACTCTCCTGAGCCTGTCGAAAAAAGCTCGTTCCGGTGCGTTTAAAGACCACGTTCGGAACTACACCCGGTCCTGAAGTTTTCAGTACAGTTAAACAAATCGACACGGTATTATTACGTGAAATTGAAGCTGACTCTTACGTGAACACCTAATTGAAAGTTGTTCTAAGAAATCCAGTAAAAAATACATGTTGTTTGTAGAAAAGATAATTTCAAGCAATTTTCATGACATAATATTTTTTGTACCTTTTGATATGACCGAATTAGAGCATTTTTTCCGGTGTCCCTACAGAAAAAACAGTTTTTTGCTCTAACTTTTTTATTTCAAATTCGCCAACAACGTTGTCTTAAGATGATTTTTATAACTTAAAATGATTATAGTTTTGATGTGTAAATCTCATCGATGACTCTATTAACGATTTTCTCATAAAATTACGCCCTTTTCAAATGTGTTTTATTCAATTTAAAAAAAAACCGCCACACAAGTTGTATGCAATTACAAAAATTCTTTCAAACGCTGTTAAAAAATATTTTTTTGGTTTGCCCCAAATAGAACAACCAACATTTGAAAAAGGTTTATTTTGTTTTCAAAAAACATAAAAACTTTTGTTTGACAAACGATAGAGACAATTTCAGTACTGCAAAAGTTGTAAGTTTTATTGTTCTAGAATCACTAGGACGACAACTTTGCTGAAAAATTGGAAATAAAAAAGTTACAGCAAAATAACTGATTTTTATAGGGACACCCTAAGCTACGTAGGAAAAAATGCTCTAATTCGGTCATATAAAAAGGTACTGAAAAAATTATACCATCAAATTGCTTGAAATTATTTATTCTTCAATTTTTGTTAATAATGTATGCTTTTATTTCTGCAATTAAAAAAGTTAGATCTTCAATTTTGATTGAAAATAAATCCGTTCCTTATTTTCATTCACATCAAAAGAAGCGCCTTGTTATTAGAAACAACTTTGTTGAAGACAATTTTGCTCCAAAACTTCAAACATAGGCTGAAAAAAAGGACTTCACAAACTCGCATTCTGAACTACTGTGCATTGCCCTCAAAATCCCCCTTCAAGAGGGGTCCTAAACAACCATACAGACCTTTCCTGCCTCCAAAAACCTCCACCTACTAAATTTGGTTCCATTTGCTTGATTTCTTCTCGAGTTATGCACAAAAAAGGTGTTTCACTCTCTTGATTAGTCCTCGAGATTTACAGAAATTTGTGTTTCATTTGTATGAGACCCTTGCTTTGAGAGGGCGGAGTGGTCTCGAATCACCATAGAAATATTTCTTGTCTTCAAAAACCTTCACCTGCCAAATTTGGTTCCATTTTCTTGATTAGTTCTTGAGTTATGCAGAAATTGGTACTTCAATTGTATTACAGGATCCCCTCTTTTCAGAAACGGGAGGGGCTTTGAGTCACCTAAGAAACATTTTATGACTTCAGAAACTTCCACATGCTAAATTTGGTTCCATTTGCTTGGTTATTGCTTGAGTTATGCAGAAATTTGTGTTTTATTTGAATGGGAGTCCCATTTAAGAATGCGGAGGAGTTTTGAGTCACATTAGGAACCTTGTTATCCTTCAAAAACCTCCACATGCGCAATTTGCTTGATAAGTTATCGAATTATGCAAAAGTTTGTGTTTCATTTGTTTGGGAGCTCCCCATTTCAAAAGTGGGAGGGGTCTCAACTCATCATAAGAACCTTTCGTAGCCCTGAAATCCCCTGCATACAAATTTTTATGTCGATCGAATCAGTAGTTTCCGAGTCTATAAGGGTCACACAGACAGACAGACAGACAGAAATTCATTTTTATGTACATAGAATTGTATGGGAGCCCCCCCGTTTCAGAAAGGAAAGGGGTCTCAAGTCACCTTAGAACATTTCTTGCCTTCAAAATCCTCTACTTGCAGAATTTGGTTCCAATTGCTTGATTAGATCTCGAGTTATGCAGAAATTTGTATTTCATTAATATGGGATCCCTCTCCCCCGCCCCACCTTCAGAGGGCGGAGGGGTCTTAAACCACCTTAGAAACATTTGTTGCCGTCAAAAACCTCCAGCCGCCTAATTTGATTCCATTTTCTTGATTAGTTCTCGAGTAATGCAGAAGTTTTTGCTTTTTTTTTGTATGGGAGCCCCCCTTCAGAATGGGAAGGGGTCTCAAACCATCATAGAAGGTTTTCACCGGCCCCAAAAATCCTGACGTTAAAAATTTCGGTTCAGTAGTTTTCAAGACTACCAGACAGACAAACAGACAGACAGACAGACAGACAGACAGACAGACAGACAGACAGACAGACAGACAGACAGACAGACAGACAGAACAGACGAGACAGACAGACATGACAGGACAGACAGACAAGACAGACAGACGGAGCAGACAGACAGACAGACAGACAGACAGACAGACAGACAGACAGACAGACAGACAGACAGACAGACAGACAGACAGACAGACAGACAGACAGACAGACAGACAGACAGACAGACAGACAGACAGACAGACAGACAGACAGACAGACAGACAGACAGACAGACAGACAGACAGACAGACAGACAGACAGACAGACAGACAGACAGACAGACAGACAGACAGACAGACAGACAGACAGACAGACAGACAGACAGACAGACAGACAGACAGACAGACAGACAGACAGACAGACAGGACAGACAGACAGACAGACAGACAGACAGACAGACAGACAGACAGACAGACAGACAGACAGACAGACAGACAGACAGACAGAGGACAGACAGACAGACAGACAGACAGACAGACAGACAGACAGACAGACAGACAGACAGACAGACAGACAGACAGACAGACAGACAGACAGACAGACAGACAGACAGACAGACAGACAGACAGACAGACAGACAGACAGACAGACAGACAGACAGACAGACAGACAGACAGACAGACAGACAGACAGACAGACAGGAGACAGACAGACAGACAGACAGACAGACAGACAGACAGACAGACAGACAGACAGACAGACAGACAGACAGACAGACAGACAGACAGACAGACAGACAGACAGACAGAGCAGACAGACAGACAGACAGACAGACAGACAGACAGACAGACAGACAGACAGACAGACAGACAGACAGACAGACAGACAGACAGACAGACAGACAGACAGACAGACAGACAGACAGACAGACAGACAGACAGACAGACAGACAGACAGACAGACAGACAGACAGACAGACAGACAGACAGAACAGACCAGACAGACAGACAGACAGACAGACAGACAGACAGACAGACAGACAGACAGACAGACAGACAGACAGACAGACAGACAGACAGACAGACAGACAGACAGACAGACAGACAGACAGACAGACAGACAGACAGACAGACAGACAGACATTTATATATTATATTCACTTTATGATCATTTTTTTCTTATACTTATGTGTGTTGCATTCCGAAACAAACAAATCAAAACAACGCCACAACAATTACAACGTCAATTTTCCAGGGTTGCCAGGTTATATCTTCGAAAAGTACAAATGTCAAAAGTGTGCCACAGAGTGCCACACACGTTCCGTTATGGTCTAGGGGCAAGACACTGAGCAATCCTGAGTAGTTCTGAGCATTTATAAGCATCTCTTATTCACTGGATTCATATTATGCTATTCAACATTCCTACCTTTTGCAACGCTTGGTTTTGACAGTGAAACTGCATAATCAAAACAAGAAAGTTCTATCGTGAAGGGTTACCGTATCAACGTTGTGGTAATCCTTACCCGCTAGTCAATCAATTAATATGTAATTAATCTAGACAAAATCGTCAAAAGGTCGAAAGTAACAATTGTAAACAATGACTTAAAACATAAATTTCCTGGAAATTCCAGGTTGCTAATATCTATATCCACTACCGACGGTTTACGGTTTACGGTATGTTTACGGTTGGTCAAACCGGCTTGTTCTCTTTTTGGAGGTGATTCCATCTGTTTTTCGTCTTCCTACAAGAATAATAATGAAACAATACTAAACAATCTACTTTGGGGCCCAATTCCTCTTCCAAATCTGCGACCAATCTTGCCTGACATAAGAGCTTCTTACGATACGATAATAAACAATTTTCCCAAACAGTAAACATACTGCTGCCATTGGTTGCCAAGGTTTTCCAGCGTCACCACCGTTTTATTCAAGCTAGTGCTGCCAGAATATTTTAGATCGAGTTATAAATTTTACAAGTTGATGGAAGCTGATGCATTCTGAGCAAAGCATTCTGAGATTTATGATCAAATGTGAGTGAAGTTGTTATTTTCGTTTTCCCACTCATTTTTTGGAATTCCCACCACTCTATAACTTGAAGGGAGAAGAAACTCATGAAGTGAGCAAATCTGGTGAATTCTGAGTAATTTTGAAGAACAAAGTTACTCACGAGAAAGCTGTCTTGCCCCTTGGTTATGGTGTAAGATTTTCTACACACATAGAAATTATGAAATTTACACGAGACGTAGAACTTTTTGTAAAAAGTCAAGGAACGTAAAGAAAGATTTCATGAAAAATAATGTCTCCTGAAACTGATATATTCGCGGCAATTCGACGAAATATGTGTTTGATTGAATTGTTTTCTCATCTCTTCCAACTCATTCTTATGTGCTCAAGGACGCCTGCATGTGTCGGTCTCCAGGGGACAGAAAGTTACGTGACATTTTGGTTGTGTGTACTACACGCTAAGATCAGTTAACCCAAATATGGGTAAAGAATACCCATAATCGCGAAAAGTGCACATACCCATTTATGGGTACGTTACTACTAACCCATATTTGAGTATTTTTTCCCCATACAAATTTACTCAAATATGGGTAAAGTCAACTTTACCCATAAATGAGTATGTGCACTTTAATGCGATTATGGGTAAGCAGAGCTTAGCGTGTACGGCATGCCTGGCACACTGTTCCAAGCTGGGGGGTAAGACAGCTTTGCTCTGAGTTGCTTTGATGCACCGAGTTATTCGCGAGTAACTCAATATAGCTTGAAGTTGGATCAATCTTCATCGGTTCTTATCGGTTGCCAGGGTTTCGAAAACTTTGTTTGAAAACACTGTGGACATTCTGCTAATGGCTATAGAAGATGGCACAACGGTGAGCCCTTCTGGAGTGCAATGTTGAGGCATGATAGCGATATGTATAGATTCGTAATTTGCTAAACATCGATTCTAAAAACTTGAAGCTTGGGTCGGAGTGCAGCGGGCTGAGCTCGATTGTCTTTTCTCCTGCCCTTGTTCTAAAGTCTGGCCGTCTGGTGGACTAATGCTGAATTGGCAAATTGCAGCCAAAACTGATGGGTTTTTTCAAAGTATGACTTAATTTGGGGACTTAACTTCGTCTCGAAAAAGGCAAAGCCTTACACGAAAGTAGTAAATACGATATAAAATTGTCCGAGCATATCAGATATGAAGTTTAAGTGAATGTAGCTTGTTTTCGAAAACAAAGTAAATAGAGAAAATTGCTAGTTTCCAATTTTGCACACTCGAGAGCAAATGTACTATCGTCGGTTTGATAGCTGCTGTGCAAAAACAGAGAGCAACCAAATGACAGTGCTTGCTTGCTGAGCAACGAGAGTTACTCGAGGTACCTCTAAAGCAACTCTTAAATTGCTCGCGATGAAGAGCTGTGTCTTGCCCCTTGGTTCCAAGTGACTAATGTTTGTGTCATGTGATTTTAAATTTTTCTCTGTCATGTGATTTTAAATTTCTCTCAGCACATAATTTTGTCTAGCAATTCCTTTTCAGTTTGCGTCCATGTAAATTTAAGTTTTTGAATTCCTTGAATCAAGTGCATGACGTAGTTTTTCAGAAGCTATTGTAATATTAAACAACTTGACGTGCATTCACAGCAAATCTTTATAATTGTGCTTCTACAAGATGTTTTTGTGATACATCTATTTAAACATAAAATTAAGTCCTTTATGCAGTTACGTTACCCGAAAATTTGATCATTTTTCAATGAACGTGAGTAAAGATTGCATAAAAATATATTATTTAGAAACCAGACACCAGATAGCATTTATATGCGTAGTGAAGCTTCTACGCTGAAATTAAAAAATGCTTCAGTTATTCGGGTCAACCCTGTTGTCATTTAATCGTGTAAATTTCTTTGATACTTACAAACAAACAACTGCATTGATGTGCAATACAAATTGACCTGTTTCACGGCCAGTGTCCAACAGTGAACGGCATGTGTAATCTCTGTAAACACGTGTCCCTTCCCTGCTGATTCTCACTGAGCACTGAGCTCATGTTCCAACAAACTTCCTTCCGATTTGGTCTCGAGTGGACTAGAGCAGCAACAATCGACATCGAATGACATCCATTTTGTCAGTCAGCCTGCCTGCCAGCGCTGGTACGTATTTGCAGTTACGGCCGTCGGCGTTCATCTCACCAGAGGACCTGTCGAAAACGGTTCCCAACACACGCAGCACGATGTTCTCAATTGCTGTTATTTCTCTGATAGCATCCGAAGCATCGTTATCGTCATACGCAAACATCCCGCAGTCATCATCAGCCAGGAGTTTTCCAAACGGTCTTGACGGCTGGGTTCGCCCTTGGCTCGCAGTTTCTTGGAGCAAATCCATCACGTGCTGAGGATCATAAATATTAATAAATTGACAACCAGAGAACGGAAACAGAAACCGAGCCCATGTGAACAAGAGCCACGCCCACCACCACCGTCGTCATCGTTGGTACTTTGCGATTGTCTTTCTCCGACTCGGAACATGAAATGGAACATGCTGGCAGTGTAGTGCTCAAATGAGAGCTGACATGTGAGCAACTATCAAGAGGAAACCCATCAGCATCAGAACGATTGCGGGAGAGGCTCTGGGATCGGAGTTTGGTTGTAACATGGCCTCCAGCGTCTGGCTGATGACAAAATGAGTACTGTACACAACAATGTCATCAATCAACATTAAGCATCATGGTTGCCTGCCACGCGTGTGAAATCGGACTCAGTTTTGGAATTCTGGCAAAAATGTGGGCTCCTGTGCCGCATTCCACGAATTGGATTTCGAAGAAGCTGGTCCTGAGGAGCTAGTTGTTGCTGAAGATTTCAGGCAGGATGTGTTAATTCAATCCAGTTGCTCTCATGGCGGTCTAATGCTCGACACAACGGGGAGAAAAAGTCGAATTTATCTGTGTGCTTACCGTGTTCAACTCAAGTCAATGTTTGGTGTGATATTTCACCAGGCGTCTTACTGGGTTACGACCAAAAATAAAAAAAACAGTAGGCCATGATTGGGAATAACAAGGAGTGATGAACTTTTACGGTGGAGGTTGCTAGATTCCAACAAATTGCCGCCATCGTGCACGGAACGGAAAGGCAATTATTTTTTGATGTTTATTCTTCCCACACTACAGCTTTCAAAATGAAGAAAGCGATTAAATGAGAAACATATTGAGTGGGAAAACATTTCGTGTGCAATATAGAGAACGGTGAATTAATGTCAACAGATATCTCTCTTGCTGTACAGAACCACCATACGCAAAGAAGCAAAAGCTGTTTGTGTTCTAACGTATTTTTATTTCAATCTTAAATTTTGCCATCCTTTGTTAAAGCTTGATTGTTTGTCTGCGCTAATGGCTGGCCCACAATTGATACGTTGCGGATGTGTTTGCGTGAATTTGGCAGTTTTCCCATAGGTTTTATGTCAAATTAACGTCAACACATCCGCAACGTCCCAAGTAACACAAAAAACATCTTTTTAGAATGATTTAAAAAATTTTGTATTATAAATGTATTATAAACGTATTGCAAAACATGTCAAGCTTGGAGCGGTTTGTATCTCTCGTATTCTTTACACCACTCTGACAAACGGTCAAGCTTAAAATACCTTTTCACTGTTGCAAGCGATTAATACTTTATTATTGTTTATAAAAACATAGTTCCATACATTTATAAAACATAAACAAGATGAGATTGTATGCAGCAGTTCTAAATACTGTGGAAACTACATTACACCAGCCATGTTTTGCAAAACGTGTTCTTTTCTCTCATTACGATGAATTTGTTGTTCAAGATTGTGGTTCTCATGCCAACGGGAAGCATATGGTAGATAATCAGAGTTTACTTTTCAACAATCTGAGTTGGCTTCGCAAAGAAGCTACAAACCTATCATGCCAAGGACTAGTGTTCAAATCCCACGCTTGGCGATGTTATTTTTTGTATGAGGATATTTTTTTCATTTTCATGTTTTATAAGGCTTCACTTTTGCGCTTTTTGGGTCATATTAATGTTTGAAATAATGTATTATACACCTAAATTTACTATCTGTTTTTGTCATTTAGCAGTACTTTCAACTTGTTTAATACAAGCTGGGTTGCTTGGGGTATCAATTCGACAAAGATTTTTCATTAGGGCCTAACTGACAAACGTAAACAATGGCTTCTTCCGTCGATTTCTCGTGGCACAAAGGCTACCCATGTAAGCCTTCAATTCTAACGGATAGGTAAACACTTCCTCTTCGAAATGGCCGTTGTTGAATAATTGGACGAGTTTTCAATGACGAGTAATTTGCGGAAAAAGCCATTGTTTACGTTTGTCAGTTAGGCCCTAATGAAAAATCTTTGTCGAATTGTGGGTGACTCTTAATAGATACGTTGCGTTTGCGTTTGCGTGGATTTGGCAGTTCTTCCATAAGTTTTCTGTCAAACTTACCCAAGCAACACAAATCTGTCACAATTGGTTGCAGCAACTTGATTGTGACTCAATCGAGTGACATTGAAGGTTTTATAACTGGTTGGCAACAAGTGTGCTACTAAGGACTTTTAAAATCATGGAGAAAACTCTGTGCTAAGACGCAACTGCCATTAGGAAATGAAAAAGCTTGTTAATAGTTGATAAAAAAACGAATATATCTCACAGAATATGCGAGAAAACAATTATAACGTAATTAAAAAGAAATAACTCAACTCACTAAAAACACCTTATAAGGATAAAAGGTTCAAACGAATCAAGAGAGGTATTGCAGTTTCTAAGCAGTTTCTATTGATGTTTCAAAGAAATCCATGTCAGGTTCAAGTGACTACGCTACATTAAAACGTGATAAGCGACTACAACTCCAAAAACTGATATGATTTTTAAATTTAAGTATGCTTCTGCATGTCTCATGGGGCTAATGTAATCCTTGAGTACTAATATTTGGCCTAAAGGTACTTCATGTTCTAGGTACCCGTTTCGCAAAAAAAAAACTCCAGGACTTCATATACTCCCCTGCCTATAACACGAACGATAAGGCATGCCAAAGTTGAAATTTCATCATCAAGTTTTTTCACAATAAAATGTAGAAAAAAGAATGGTTTTTCAGTTACATAAAATTTAGTGTTAACATCGACTTTTTTGCACAAAGAAAAAGTATTTCAATTTTAGTTATTTTTTTCTTTTGATTTAGGTTCATTATTCACTACAACTTATAGTTAAACAGTTTTTAAATTTTACAGTTTAATAGGGTACGGACGGGTTCTAAGCAGTTTATTCAGCACCTGGGACATTTGATGAAGCTGTTAGGGCATCTTCAGCGACGGTCTATTTTTAGATCAACTTTATACCTGATTTGCATCAGCGAAACTTGAATAGAACTTTACGTTCCCCGCACCGGTGTTGTATTTCTTGTTGCTAAACTCGCCAACACCTGTCATCCTGTCGATCATTCAACATCAGAGGTCAGAAGTTTTTTCTCAGAGGTCACCAATTTTTCACAAACATTTTGCCATTGATTGATTTGACCAAATAATGTTTAATGCCAGTAGTGTATCGTTAGTTGACGACAAAGAATACTTGTTCTTTCGTTTGGCTGAACGTGAGTGTATGAATGCATGCATTTCATTTAAACGAAATTAGATAATGCTGATTTGTAGTTTGGCTCCATGTTACAAAATGGAGCTCACTTTACTGGCGACGCTTGACAACATATACACCGGCAAAAACATCAACAATAAGTTTTGTTGATTTGATGATATCTTTTAAAACGAACAAATATATTTTCTTGTTCATAAAAACATATTGTAGATTTATTTGTTTAAACAAAAATATCGAATTGTTGAGTTTAGTACCAATAATTTTTGATTTAACTACATGAGATTTCTCTGCGTGAAAATTTATTACAATAAATGTTTTTCTTAGTTCAATTCCACATCTAGTGTAAATTATGAATCGTTCCTAATATATTTTGGAAATACGGGAAAATCAAATTACTAAATGTGTACAGTGAGTTTAATGCAAAATTGTAATAATGTTTATATTTTTTTATCAAATAAATCGAAAGATACAAATCCAATAATTTTTTTTTACATGTATTTCGGACCGATTCGAATAATCACTGCTTCTCACTGATTTTCCTGATTAAATAGAAACCATCTTCTAATATAATCGTAACATTTATTTTCGCAGATTAGCTTTTTGTACATTAAACAAATGTCTCGTAAATTGTATGACACATTCATACAGTATGTAAAAAAAGTTTATCCACTCCTTCTCACTTGGCACATTTGCTTCAAATAATCCACCAAAACTGATCGTCAATCAGTGTGGACGCATTTTTAATTCGCTCCTGACCACGCGGCTTTGGTTTGTTTGATAAAACATTTTATTATTTTGCATACGTTTCGTGTTTGCTCGCGTGTGGTTTTTATCAAATACGTTCAGTTAAAATAACCTGTTAAGTTTGCTCTTTGGACTCTTCCACCGATTCCGTTTTGTGGTCATGTGTTGGATGTTCCCGAAAATTTCACGCCGCTTGCGTAGGTGTAGTCGTGCAAAAAAGCTCGCTTCGGAAGAAGGAGAAAAAAGTGGATACTTCGTCTTATGTACTCCCGTGCTGCAGCTCGTGTCAAATTCTAATCACGGCAAATTTTGAATTTAATGTGCTTGTAGAGCAGCAGGCAAAATTGGCTGATCAAATTAATAAAAACACCGAGGTAATGCACCGCTCTACAGTGCATCAAAATAATGTAACCATAATCCACGACGCGGTGGACCGCCTTGAAGTTTTACTCGTTGATGTACAGAAACAGCTGATGGCATCAAACAGTGGCGGTAATATAAACACAAGTACTATCAAGAACCATGTGACATCGTTATTTAATATTGCGATGCAAGAAACCAATCAAAACATATGTACGAAAATGCATGCGATGATGTCAGATATAGCGAATGGATTAAAATCTTTTAAAGACGAAATAACTCAAGTCAGCAGCATAGCCGTAAACATAGCATCTGGCTCTCCCATGTGCAACAACCCAATGTTAGGGATTGAAATAATGGACGAGCTGAAATCTTTATCAGCTAACATTAACTCAATTGAGTCAAAAATTATCAGTAGCTCTCCAGATAGTATTGATTCACTGGAATATGAGCTAAGTAATATGAACCCTATCCAGGTAGTTGTTCAGTCAGGCTGGCGTCTTCTTGGGACAAGAAAGGTATGGAAAGCTGACTGGACAGATTACGACAAACGTAAATTGTATCGAAAAAAACAGCAAAAACAGGCTGAAGTAGCGAAGAAACGTAAAAAGCAGGCGAATAATAACATCACACATCACAATCGTATATATGATCGCAACGACAATAGGAACCACTGCAACAGCTATAATGAAAACTACGCAACCACCAACCATTGCAACTATAACAATACCAACATCAACAACAAATACAACCAACTTCCACCCGACCGCGAGCTTCTTGCTACTGCAAAGGATCGTTTCTCCAGACCTCCACCTAGCCATCGAACAATCAACTTTCAAAGAGGTGAAATACTAAACCCGTACCCGGCCGGCGATGCACCATCCTTTCCGTCACCTTCCGCTCCTGCACATTTAACCAATTGGAATGCCCCGGGGGCCCTCTCGGCTGCACCTTGCGTGGCATGCACATGTAAGCATTCGTGTTTCCCCTTGAATTGACGGACCCCTTGGAGGAGGACAATAACATTGATGAACCCGAAGATGATATGCTGAATTTGACGTCTTTTCTTAATCAAGGAGAGGTAAATAGCTTAAGTAACTTTAATCTGTCGACTATCATTAATTTAGATTATGATGAAAAGATAATTAATTCCAATAGTTTTAGTTTTTCGACTAACATAGTGCCACACATAACCGAGCCTCAAAAACATGAAAGCAAAGAAGTAATAATTTATTGTCAAAATTTTAACAGAATGAAAAGTGCAATTAAAGTGAACGAAATTTATAAACAAGTTGCTGCGTGCAATTTTACAGTAATTTTAGGAACTGAGACGAGTTGGGATTCGGAATGTATAACGAAGAGGTTTTGGCAATCTGTTTAACGTTTTTAGAGATGATCGCGATAAATTGTTATCCCAAAAAAAATGCGGTGGAGGCGTTTTAGTAGCAGTTAGTGTTAACTATGAATCGGAACAAATTTTATCATACAAGTGTAAGGAGTTTGACCATGTGTGGGTAAAATTTCTCATCGGAGGCCAAATTCACATTTTAGCGTCAGTGTATTTCCCCCAGAACACGCGAGGAAAGAGTCCTATGAAAAATTTTTTAGTATTGCTGGTGATATTGTTTCGAAATTTGATTCTGAAGCAAATGTTCACATATACGGAGATTTTAACCAAAGAACAGCCAATTTTATTGTTGATGACGAAAATGAATCTTTCTTGATACCAATTGTAGGGGACAACGAAACGCTTCATACTCTGTTTGAAAGTAGTGCTGAATTAGGGCTACATCAAGTAAATACCGTGAAAAATAAAAACAACTGCTACTTAGATTTGTTATTTACAAACATGTCGGACGATTTTTGCGTATCCGAGTCATATTCGCCCCTTTGGAAAAATGAAGCATTTCACACTGCTATTGAGTACTCCGTATTTATACACGAAAAAAAACCAAAGATGGATAACAATTTCACCGACTCATTCTATGATTTTAGCAATGCAAACTATGCAGTAATCAAACATAAATTAAATTGTGTCGATTGGCAAATTTTAACGCGTAATCATGGCATAGAAAAATCAGTGGATGCATTCTACGAAATAATGTATGATATTCTAGAACAAACCGTTCCTTAAAAAGCGAAGGAAGAAAATCAATAACAAAGCGCCAGAGTGGTTCAATAGACAGGTAATCAATCTTAAAAATAGGAAGCAGAAAGCACATAAAGCGTATAAAAGAAATAAAAGTGATGAAAACCTCTCAATCTACCTGGCCATATGTGATCAGCTAAATCTTGAAATATTAAAAGCATACAAAGAACACAACACAAAAATAGAAAATAATATTAAATCGGACCCTAAATACTTCTTCAAACATGTTAAAGAGAAACGAAAATCTCAGAACTTTCCATCAAAAATGCATCTAGGTGACAAAAGTGGTAATACTTCTAATGAAATTTGTGAATTATTTGCTGATTTCTTTCAGGACGTCTATACATCTCATAATGATAAAGGGTGATACGGTCAAAATTTGGTCAAGGGAAAACGCGTGTAAATCGGTGAAATCGTTTATTTAAAAAATCAAATTAAATTTCTTTTTCAAGTTCAATTAGTATAAAATTCAGGAAAAATATTCAGTTAGGCTTCCGCTTTTCCAAATCCAGAATTGCCGGGCCTTACGCTTGACCCCTGCCATCAGATTTTGTACAGCCACCTTGTCCACCTTCTTCGCCGCAGAAAGCCAGTTTGCCTTGAACTGCTGCTAGTCCTTAGCAGTTTTTTTGGTCTTCTTTAGGTTCCGCTTGACAATAGCCCAGTATTTTTCAATTGGGCGGAGCTCTGGCGTGTTGGGAGGGTTCTTGTCCTTGGGAACCACCTGCACGTTGTTGGCGGCGTACCACTCCATGGCCTTTTTACCGTAATGGCAAGATGCCAAATCCGGCCAAAACAGTACGGAACAACCGTGTTTCTTCAGGAAAGGCAGCAGACGTTTATTCAAACACTGTTTCACGTAAATTTCTTGGTTGACAGTCCCGGAAGCTATGAAAATGCTGCTTTTCAAGCCACAGGTACAGATGGCTTGCCAAACCAGATATTTCTTTGCGAACTTTGACAGTTTCGTGTGCTTGAAAATATTTGCTACCTTTCCCCTTCCTTTTGCCGTATAAAACTCCTGTCCCAGAAGCTGCTTGTAGTCGGCTTTGACGTAGGTTTCGTCGTCCATTACCACGCAGTCAAACTTCGTCAGCATCGTCGTGTACAGCCTCCGGGATCGCACTTTGGCCTTCGTATTTTGTTTATCATCGTGATTTGGGTCACTACCTTCTTGTAAGTCGATAGTCCGGCTCGTTTTTTGGCTTGATGCACGGTTGTAGACGATACACCCAGCTTATTTGCGGCATCTCGAAGAGATAGGTTAGGGTTTCGCTTGAAACTACCGGCAACTCTCTTTGTCGTCTCAGCGGCTTCCGGTTTTCGATTTCCCCCGATCCAGACTTCCTGGCTGTCGACAAACGTTCCCCAAACACTTTAATTACATTTGTAACGGTTGATTTGACAACTTTTAGCGATTTTGCCAACTTTGCGTGCGAGTAGCTCGGATTTTCGCGATGCGCGAGCAAAATTTTGATACGCTGCTCTTCTTGCTTGGACGGCATTTTGACAACTGAAGAGTGAATTCCAAAATCAAAATAGGAGCAACATTCTACACACACACCTTCAAAATGAGGGGTGTTCAGGTTTTTTAAATGCAAAATTGAAAGAAATACGTCAAGTTGATATTGACCAAATTTTGACCGTATCGCCCTTTAGTGAGCGTGATCATCAATATTTTTCGTACCTCCCTGAACCAATGAAAGATATTTCAGTTTTAAGTTTATCCGATAAAGAAATCTTATATGCTCTTGAAACATTGGATGTCTCAAAGGGTGCTGGACCAGATGGTTTACCTCCTTTATTTCTCAAATCGTTTTCGAAAGAATTAGTTAAACCTTTATTTTTGCTTTTTAATTTATCATTGAAGTCCAGTATTCTTCCTACCATTTGGAAGAAATCATTTTTTAATTCCGATTTTCAAAAGTGGTAAAAAATCTGATATAAAAATTACCGTGGGATTGCTATTCTATCTTGCATCCCTAAACTATTTGAATCCATTATAAATGACAAATTTTTTCTCAAGCTAAAACATTGATTACTAATAAGCAACATGGTTTTGTAAAAGGAGATCAACATCTACTAACTTGATAAGTTTCTTAACATTTTCGTTAAACGTAATGGATAAAGGTAATTATGTAGAAGCATTATATACCGATTTTAGTAAAGATTTTGACAGAGTAGACATACCTCTGCTGATTTTTAAGTTATCAAGGTTAGGATTTAATCCAAGATTATTGAAATGGATCGAGTCATACTTGACAACAAGAACGCAAAGAGTACGACTTAACGGCAATCTCTCTAAAATAGTAAATGTTACATCTGAGTGCCACAAGGTTCACATCTTGGCCCCTTATTATTTGTTTTATTTGTTAATGATGTAGAAAAATTTTGAAAGTCCTTCAAGTCTCAGTATATGCAGACGACATGAAACTGTTTATGGAGATACAAAAACCACATGATCTTGATATTTTTCAACAAGAAATTAATAATTTTTACACCTGGTGTAAAAAATGCTTGTTAGAACTTAACGCTAAAAAATGCACCTCTATATCGTTCACGAGAAAGCATTCCATAACACAAAATACAGTCTCTCTAGGTCAGATAGCAATTGAAAGATGTCGTCAAATTAGAGATCTAGGAGTTATACTTGACTCTAAGTTATCCTTTGCTGATCACTACAATAGTATCATCTATAAAGCAAATAACATGCTTGGGTTTATTAAAAGATACAGTTTGCATTTCAACGACCCTTACACATTAAAAACACTTTATGTGGCATATGTGAGGCCCATACTAGAATACTGTAGCGTTGCTTGGGCTCCATATCAAGAAACGTTTGTAAATCGTATAGAATCGGTTCAGAGACAATTTGTGTTGTTTGCTCTAAGAAAATTAGGTTGGACACGTTTGCCATTACCATCATATGAGTCGCGATGTTTGTTGATTAATTTAGAAGGACTTCAAAGGCGAAGAGAGTTCGCTATGATAGCTTTCATAGCTGATGTTATTGAGCAACGAATAAACAGTCCAGAAATATTAGCAAACTTAAATTTTTATGCTCCTAGTCGCTCTCTAAGAAATAGAAATTTATTTTTTATTAACAATCAAAGAACGAACTATGCCAAATATGCTCCCTTAAATAGAATGATGTCCTGCTTCAACACGTATAGCGAAACGGTTGATATCACAATGAATAAAAATGCACTTAAAAAAGCTTTTTTTTTTTGTTAGGCTAACTAGACATTAGTTAATTTAAAACTCTTAGAAGTTAAGCAAAATGTAACAAGGTCTACGAAATGATTGACGACAAATAAATAAATAAAAACATTGAAAACGATTTTTAATATTAAGTTTATTTCTCAAGGGTTAGAAAAAAAGCCAAATAACGATAATTTGATGTAAAAGCACGAACTGTTCATGTCTGAGACCAAATATATAAGAAAACGATAAAAAATAATGCAAAAAAAGTATATCCACCATAATCCTGAAAATCATTCAATATTTCGTGTGACCTCCCTTGGCTTCAAGGACAGTTTAACATCGTCGCGGCATTGACTGGACAAGCTTAGCATTCGTTTCTGGTGCGATTTTGTCCCATTCAGTTACAACAACTTGTCGTAATTGCTGAATGCTTGATGGTTTGTGTTCCTGAACCTTAATTTTCAAAATAGACCAGAGATGTTCTATTGGATTAAGGCCAGGAGACTGTGCTGGCCACTCCAAAGCATTGATTTTCTTTTCCTCAAACCATTGGGATACCAGCTTCGATGTGTGCTTTGGATCCCCATCTTGCTGGAACGTGTATCTCCGGACCAGCTTCAGTTTTTGTGCACTTGCTGAAAGTTTTGGTTGCAGTATCCCAAGTAGCACACTAGGGTCAAAGTTAGTTGTAGTTACTTAATTATGACTTAGTAAGTCATATTTATGTTATCTCAACTGAATTGCAACAAGTGTGCTACTAGGGATGTCCAGATAAACCTCCTTTGTCATTATTCCGTCAATGAATTCGAGTTCTCCAACGCCAGACGAAGCCATCAAGCCCAAACCATGACTCTACCTGCACGGAAAATGATAAAAGCTAGTTAAGCTGGGTGGATAAACTTTTTTTGCATGTTTTACTTCCCTTTTCTGGCATAGATTTTCAAGAGCAAGATTAATTCAAGTATATTTAATGGTATAATGATAGGTACTGTATAATGGACCAAACGCATAACAACACTGATTTTATCAACTTATATTTGAATCGATAACAGAAAAATTGTAAATTTGAAGCAGGGGTGGATATACTTATTTTGCATACTGTATATCTTGTCACCTAACAAAACGCTATCATTACACTTATTTTTTACGATGCACAAAATGAATTTCGTGAAAACCAGCCAATCACTGCTTCTCTTCGATCATACACATAAGTGTTGGGGTTCCTGCTGGAATGGCGGGAATCACTAATTTATCCCAACATAGAAAGGAAAGCGCTGTCGAGAGTAAGAACCTCATGCACAATAACCAGGTAACATCTCACGAGTCAACATGGTTTAGTGAGATCAACCACGGACTCAATAACAGCTATTCCTAAAAATATAGGATCGAAGCCCATGTCAGAAACATTAAAAAATTATACCCCGAACCCTCGTGATGCGCTTTTTGTTTTTCAATCACATTTGGAGCCGATAAAATAGATCTGTCAGTCGTGTATGCAACCACCAGAGAGACGTTTCTTTTTTATTGGTAACAAATTAATCGTAGCTCTTTGTATTGTTTCGTAGAATGAACGAATGTTCTTTCTGTGTCAACTAATGCTAAGTGCTTTTGACAGTTGCACGTGCGGCTTTAAATACGAAGGTAGCTTCTTAACAAGTACAAATCTGTTTCGTTGCAGAAAACAACAAATAGATTTGTTAGTTCTACCTTCGATTTCGTAATATAAACGAAAATTAATTTTCAGTGTATAAAAAACAACTTTATTTAAATTTCATAAACAAATTTCACAATTTTGTCTAAATTGAATTAATTGATACCACCTGAAGTAGAGGTGTCGTAGACAGTATGTTCAAATGAATAAGAAACAACTGAAAGAAGATCTGGTTTTACTAGAACGAACTCATAAAAACTAAATATCATTTTTGTTATCATTGTTTCAGTAAGATTCTGCTGGAATCGATCGCCATGATTTTTTAATTTCATTAAAAAAGAAATTTCACATACATTCTAAATTTTTCGGTGAACAATAATAACGTTTTAGTTAGACAGTACTTAACAATCTATGTAGTTTCATGGATAACATTATAATCAACTAATCATTGAATAATAACTATAATTTTTGTGAGGATTGCGCTAACGTAAGAACTTAATACACTCGAGAGACGCGACACGAGACAGGACACAACACTAATTGTTCCTACAAAACGTAAACAGGGGTTTAAATTTACTTTTTTTGTCGACCGGTTTCAGACTAGTTGTCGTAGAGCGGCTTCCTTTTTTGACGTTTAACCTCATCTCTTTCCAATCGGTGCTCAAACACATATTAAGTTAGTGGTATAATCCACCGAAGTTGAGCTTAGAACTTCGACGGTATCCGAGCAGGAACGAATAACTTGATATATGGCCATGGTATTCAAGAGCTCAGATTAAAAGGGTAAAATACCTGAGGATAATACCATAAAATTGTTCCAACAATGTAATGCGAATACCAAATTGAGGTAAGAAACTACTAAAATAGTAGCTCTCAGGTATTCACAGGTATCCGGAATAACAAGTTTTGTTATTCGAGAGATATTTTGCTTGCAATTCTTAGGTATTTTGTTTAGGTATTTTACCTCTTAATCTGAGCTCTTTTATACCAAGGTTAGTAATCAAGATCAAAATTAGGTATTCATGTTGTTGTCTCCTGCTCGAGTAGTATTCATATTGGAGCGCACTTTACTCAATTTTTACGGCATTATGTAAATATACCGTATATTTGATAAAAGAATGCGTTTTATAATGCTTTTTCAATGCTCCGTTCGTGTGCATGATTATCAATTGAAAATTGAACTAGTTCATGAGAGTTCAAAGGTGTATGTTTTCAAATTGACTTGGTTTACATAACGTGTTATTTTCATATTGTTTTGGTGTGTACACTGAACCAAAACATGATCTCAACATCGTCTGAAGAGTAATTCGGTTGCGCCCTTTAACGAAAAGCATTCGGAAAATCGGATGATTGTCTTATGGTAAGATCCATATGAAGATCATCCATGATTCACATGACAATCAACCAACTTTAATATAACTAGAAATGAGAAGAAAAATTAGTATTTTCCATTTAATTCCAACTACCTTTGCTTATCTTGACAGATACGCGTATTTCGTCTACAATGTCAAAAAGTTGAGTTAATAGTACACGACACTGAAGAAGTCTGCACATTGCAGACGAAATTCACGTATCTGTCAAGATTAGCAAAGGTACTTGGAATCAAACGGAAAATACTAATATTTCTTCTCATTTATGGTTACAGGTATTCCACTTAACAGCTCAAACTATCTAGTACTTTAAAATGTTTGTTTCAAAACTGTGGAGATCATTAGCGATTCATGAGTAATTATAGACAATTTAACGACGTAAAACTAATTCATTACAATTCCTCAGCCGTTGAGCAGAGATTGCAATGGGAGAACAAAATTTAAGGAATTTGCAAACATTTTTCCATGATTTCGTAACTATACAGCGTGTTTCTATACTTTATTTGTGATGATACCAGCCCTTATAGCGATTGATAGGTTTTTACCGAATGATGTAAAATGGAATGTTTGTCATCCTCATTTCAAATAATTTGCATTATAGGTCTTTTCCAATGCAATACGCATTCCACTTAGGGATTACAGCGTGCATTCGAATTTGAACGGGAGGTGACTTCACTTCATGTATTATTAGTTGTTCAACATTAGAAGGGTAACCATCTGGTTTCTAGAAATTCGTCCTGCACCTTCATCTATCATTTGAAAATGCGATTTCAATGTTTTGGTATCAACGAACGGATTCATTCGATAAAAGGAGGATGTTTGGGTTCAGTGTAGGGTTGTCCTCCCAACAATATTTCATACTCGCTGCCCTGGATAATATCGTGCTACCAGCAAATGTTTGTTTTACAATTCCCACACTGAAAATATTTTCTTCGTAAATCCTCTTTCACTCGTTCCGTTAGCATGGATTTTATACATAGAACAAATGGCTCGTGGATTGTAAGAAACGTTCTTATTACTTTTCATAATGCTTGAATAATGCAGGAAATAAATTTCATGAGGACCTTTTCTCTCATTGTGGTGTTGCTACTGGGATGAGTGAGAATATTGGGTTATCCTAATATAACACTTAAAACGTCGTTGAAAATTGTGAATTCATGCTCATCTATCATGTAATGGCCCAAACACAATGATAACGGCAATGGAAAACGGCAAAGCCCGGTCTGAGTATGCCTGCTTGTCGGAAAGAAAACAGGCTAGATCCAAGCCGATTCTAATTGGACATATTGAAGTCATTTGCAGCAACTATCAAAATTGCCGTCTTCCGTTCCGTTCCCGTTATCATTGTGTTTGGGTCATCATGGCCTACACAGATAAAAAGAAACATTGAGACATAAAAAGAATGCTAGATTTGACAGAACATAATGGGACTATTCATGTAAATTTCAGCCAGATAACGCCTGAATCTAGCCTGTTGTATGAATGATTGCAAACCTTGTTGTATGGTGCATGCAAGATTGCAAACAATTATTACAATTGTTCGCGCCTTCTTCGGCTTGAAGGGGAAATTTTATGCGCCTGTTAAAATTCATTATATTTTTCTGTGTAGTGAGATCACACACGGATTCAATAACAACTCTTCCCAAAAGTTCAGGATCAAATGTCACAAACATAAAGAATGATAAACAAATCCTTGTGGTTGCCGTTTCTTACTTTTCTCGTCGCTAGAATTTCTTTTCTATTCGATACAGCACATCTTTCAATCATTCATGGAATAACCAGAGAGCCATTTTTTTTTGTAAACCAAAACATTCGTCGCTCTTTGTATAGTTTTGTGCATTGTATTAATGTTATTTCTGCGTAAACAAATGCTTCGTACTTTTGACAGTAGCACGTGCGACATTGAATACGAAGCTTGATGAATAATACAAATCAGTTTTTTTGCAGAAAATAACAAGATAAATAACTAGATTTGTAACTAGAAATCAGAAGAAAAACTAGTATTTTCCATTTAATTCCAACAACCTTTGCTTATCTTGACTGGCTCCAATACTCCAGTCGAGCTATTAGTACGAGACTCTGAAGAAACCTGCACATTGTAAACGAAATACGCGTATCTGTCAAGATAAGCAAAGGTAGTTGTAATGAAATGGAAAATACTAGTTTTTTTTTTCTGATTTCTATTTACAGGTATTCCACTAAGCAGCTCAAACTCTCTAAGATTCAACTAGATCTGTGTTTGCAAACCAACAGCTGTCACGATAAAAAAAGAATCCATAGAATCTATCGATTCACTCTTGAGTTTCAATATTACATACGAACGTCATTTGATTTTTACCCAAATAGATTTAGCACACCCCAAATCACACAAAATTTTCTAATAAATATGACTCAGATTAACACTTTTCCCGAAGAAGCTCTCTACCCTACTGTCAGATTACAATTCGAATGAAAACAAACACATATTTTCCCATCAAAGCAACCAAGTAAGAATGTATCAACCCCAGTGACCAGTGACTGTGATGCACTTTGGACCACAATCTGATAACGAACGAAGATGAAAACCAATTTTCCCCACCACCAGCACCGCCAATCATAAAACTTTCCAATCCAGCCCCATTTTTCCATTTTCTCCGCCTTCCAAGATCTCCTGTGAATAGCTTTATTCATGGTCAATCCCAGCAAAAGCGCTGGCCAGGCGAAATTAGATTGAAGCTAAAAGTTGCACTTTCTTTCCACGAGCAGTGGCCTGAACGGAGGCGAAGGTCGTATAAAGCGCTGCCTTCCCGGTGCTGTTCCGCGCGCGGCGGGCTTCTGAAAGTTTCTAAAGATTTCCCTTGCTTTAGAGGACTTTTCTGCACTTCCATTCGGTTGGCCCATTCACCTATTACTGGGCTTTCTTTTCTTTTTTCTTTCTTTACTGACAGTAACAACGCCGTTTTCTCCTTCTCCCGACTGTGGAAGCAACTTTGCCGAATGAATGTGATCTGATTAAATTTTCTTCTCTTCTTGGAATCCGCTCCCCCGTACTCCCCACGGAGCGAGCGTTGCCTTGGTTCGTCAGAGTCGTGTCGATTCTTTACTTGCCCTTTCCTCAGACTCCGATGGGGATGAAAGTACCAAGTTGTGAATTTTATGGAAAGAAATGTTTTCTTTTAGTAAACAACATGCCTAAGTAGGAATCGCGAGTAATGGTCTTATTAATATTAGCTGAGGAAACTGAAATCCAAATGATAAATTTCTCATTTGTTGCCGAGGAAATAAATGCTAAATGAGATTTAATCCTTCCAGGTTATGAGTTAATGAGCAGTCTTAGGAACACACATTTCATCTGAATCCCAACCACTTGTTGGTTGTAAAAACTCAATACACTCGTCGATCATTTCGTCATGTTGAACACGAGTTAATCATAATACAACGGTCCTTAAGTGGGCTAATCTCACACTTTTCATCGGCCACTCAATCCCAACCACACGACCGCTTTAGCTGAATTCCCTCACTTGCCAGCTATCTCGAAAGCCACTCACTATACCACTCGGGAGCGACTCTTAAACTAATCATTTTTATCGCTTCGGGACGCTGGAGCAACCCCGTTTGGTAGAAAAAAAAGTAAAAACAAAAGGGGGAAAGAAAAAAAGGAAGAGCAGTGTGTAGGATATGGTTTCACATCTCCCCACTTGGTAGTTATTTTAATCTACTTTCACCACAGTTTTGCTAACCTCCCACTTGGAGGAGCCTGAGATTACCGCTCCTTATTCAAATAAACTCCCACGTGGAAGGAGGCTTGCATACATTTACATACAAGCGATGGGCTTCAACTTTCTAGCTTTAATGTTTCTTTTGTATGGTTTTACCACCTTCTTGAGTTGAACAGAAATCCCGATTCCAGTGAATCCGCCTCCCACTGATTCCTTCTATTTACCTTTGTAGTGGTTTTGCCACAAAGCCATTATTCAGCAATTCATATCTTTGTTGAATAATGACAAACCTCCCCCTCACGGAACACAATGATTTACTGCAATGTATATTAAAGGGACATACATATTCTACCTCTCAGTTTGGGGGTGTTGAGAGACGGGCAGGATTTTCCAGCATCAGGTGTCCTATGAAGGTACGTACCTATATTTATACACGGGTTGTCAAAGCTGTCGAGTGGGTGAGCGAACAACCCAGATTGAGTCGATGTGTGGCTTATTGACAGATGGCGATGTTAACGGTTTCTGAGGGGTTTGCTGGGGTGACCGCCTCGCTTGGGTTTTTATACGATGGATGCCAGTGATGTATGTAGCGGATGGTGTATTGGTGGTGTAATATCAAGCGTAAATTTTAGCGATTAATATTCTCACTATTGTTGCGAATTGCAGTCTCCGTTTCATTCAGAGCATGGAGGCGCGTGGTTGTTTACTCCAGTAGACGAACTTGAAATTACTTTTTGAGACATTATTTAGCTGTTAAGGACTCTAATTGCAGTGTCACAACTTGTTTGCTATGGGGAACTTTCGCACATAAAACCCACATGAAACCCATTGAAGTTACTCTCATCATATCTCTCAGGATTGAGATTCACAGCATACTTACCTTGCAGAGTCAAACACTACCAACCTTACCTTACGAATCAGATCAAGGCCGGGGTGGCCTCTGCTGTACATAGAAGGTGTCTCCATTGTAATCGGTCCATTGCTGTACCTCGCCAGCCTGCGGAGAGTCCGCAGGTCGCCTTCTACTTGATCGATCCACCTTACTCGTTGCGCGCCTCTTCTTCTTGTACCCGTCAGTTCTTTTTCGAGAACCATTTGAACAAGACTGTAGTCCGACATTCTTACGACATGCCCAGCCCATCGTAGTCGACCGATTTCAGCGACATGTACGATGGGAGGTTTCCCCAGCAACTGATGCAATTCGTGGTTCATTCGCCTCCTCCACGCTCCGTCTTCCATCTGCACTCCACCGTAGATCGTACGCAGCACCTTCTGTACAAAGACACCAATCCAGTCCTCCATTAGCAATGTCCATGTCTCGTGACCATATAGGACTAACGGTCTAATTAATGACTTGTAGATGGTAAACTTTTTACAGTGTGTCTCACAATAGGTGTCACCTTTTTTCTGTCTTGGTTTATTTCAGCTGGGTAATTATAACAGCAGAATTGATTATACCCGTTTGAGTGTATTCTTTTGACAGCTTATCGCTGAATATAACTAAGCGGTTCCGTTTGTTTGTATTTATCAGCTAACATGGAAGCCATACGGGAGCAAGTTTTGCAATTACATTTGCAGAAGCTTAGACCGTGTCAGATATTCAAAGCCTTAAGCAGTTTGGAGTGAGTAAACTGGAAATGTCAATATTCAATACAAAAGAGGTGCGAGACGAACTGCCAGAACGAAGAAAAAGATCAAATGTGTGAGGGAGCGAATAAGAAGTAACTCGGCAATATGTGGCCGTAAATTGAGCAAACAATTTCAAATGTCCTTTGCTTCAATGAACAGGTTCCTCAGACATGACCTGAAATGCAAGCCGTACAAGAAACAACGGGTTCACGGGTTGACGGAGCGTCAAAAGCAAGCCAGGGTCCAAAGAAGCAGAAATCTTATGGTTCGGCACGGTGACTGTGAACATGCAAGCGTCCTACAGAACATAAGAATCGAAAAATCTCCTTTACAGGTCACCGCGGTTTTTCTTCATAGCTGAGAAATGAGCTGTAGGTACTTCAAGTTTTCTCGATAGTCTAAACAGAACTACTTAATTATTCACGAACCATGTATGCAATCGCTTTCCTGGATTCCTTTTCAAATTGATTATTATCCGATTTCATCTCACTTCTCAGCATGTAAAGACTGTATTCGATAAAATTTGGACACACAAAATAGGTCACCAAAAATTTGCCTTGAGCCCGATTCTTTTCAAACTTTCTGGAAATAAAGTACTACTAAATAGTTAAGTTTTGATATCATTGGTTTATTGAACCTCTTCTTCCAACCCAAATGCCCGCACCTTTGCCTTGACCCCTTTCATCAAATTTTGGGCAACGATAGGACCAACTTGCTTACCTACTTTTAACCACACTTTCTTCAGTTCAAGTTCATTTTCTATCAGTTTTGGAGTTTTAACGAGCTTTGCCTTCATGATTGCCCAAAATTTTTCAATTGGGCGAAGTTCCAGAGTGTTTGGAGGGTTGACGTCTTTTGGTACAAAAACTACATTACTATCTTTGTACCAGTCTAAGACGGGCCGGGCATAGTGGCAAGATGCCAAATCCGGCCAAAACAGTGTCGGGCCATCGTGAGATCTCAAGAAGGGCAGAAGTCGTTTTTGGAGGCATTCGTCCTTGTAGATTTGTCCGTTGACGGTCCCAGAGGTGATGAAGGGCTGATTCATTTTGCCACATACGCAGATCGCTTGCCAGACAAGAATTTTTTTGGCGAATTTCGACAGTTTCTTCTTCCGTACACTCTCCGAAACGGCCAACTTAGAGGTGGCGACGTAGTGTTCCTGTCCTGGCATTTGTTTGGTGTCGGCTTTTATGTAGGTCTCATCGTCCATCACAATGCAGAACGGTTTTGTGAGCCACTCCCTGTACAGTTTTCTTGCACGAGTTTTGGCCACCGAGTTCTGTTTATCGCTCCGATTCTGTGCCTTTTGGACCTTGTACACATGTAATCCAGAACGTTTAATTGTTTTCTGCACACAACAAACTGAAACTTTTGCCTTTTTCGCAACATTCCTGATCGAAATGTTGGGATAACGCTTAAATTGGTTCAATACCATCCTGGCCTTCTCCGGATTTGATGTGCCACGTGTTTTGCCACTACAATTTTTCCGCTTGGTTGTCTTACGGTCCTTGAATGTTTTGATCACATGAGATACTGTTGAATGTGCGATTCCGAGCTGTTTTCCGATCCATCGATGAGAAGCGTTCGGGTTTTCGAAGTGAGTGCCCAAAATTTGTTGGCGCACTATTTCTTCATTCGAAGCCATCACTGAAATCACTCGACCGATTTTCACGAAGCTCATTACACAATTGACACAACACAATGAAATACATTCAGTTAAAATTTCAATAATTTTTACCCACACGCTAAAAAGTTACGAACAATTGCGTGTGTCCAAATTTCATCGAATACAGTCTTTAGCTGGAAACTTTCACCTACCCCCGGGCTTGGGGTCAAAGGGGGTTACACTCGGTGGATCTATTCGTCAGTTTTGTAAACTTACATCCTAATTTGTTTGCTTCGGTTGGATTAGTTATGGTGATTCAGGAACCGCCGGACAATACTGCAGGTTCCAAGAATCACTGCTTTCTGAATGCTGCTCAATTTCTTTCGTAGCTCCAATTCGTCAATGGAACGTATAAGCTTACGGGGAACAATTCCTGTCGCCGAGATACCGGAACTATACGGATTGCCTCCAAATGCCACATCTGCCTCAACTCCTGCGCCAAATCGTGGTATTTCGTAATCTTGGTGGAGAACGTTGAATGGACGTTGCGATCCAGCGGTACAGTGACATCGATGAGAATTACACTCTTATTCTTTTTGTCGTAGATCACAATGTCAGGGCGATTGGCACGGATGAGTACATCCGTTAGGATCTCGCGATCCCAGTACAGCTGTACGCAACTATTTTCCAGAACCCGGTCTGGCAGGTACTTGTAGTAGGGCACGTAATGGTTTTTCCAAATTGTGCTTCAGTGCAAGTTGTTGGTGCACAATCTTGGCGACATCGTTGTGACGACCGAGATACGCTACTTATGCCAATGCAGCCAGCAACAACATGTTCGATCGTCTCTCCTACTGCGTTGCACTTTCTACAACGGTCTTCTACTTCTTCGTGCAATATGTACCTGCGATAGTTCTTCGTCGCAATGACCCGGTCTTGGATGGCTAAAGGGCGAACACGAAATTATTGCGACACCGAAAATGTCATGCCAATTTTTTTATAATGTTTAGAATCAAACCAAAATTTTAGGGTAGGTTTATACATATATTTACTTTAAAAATCAAAAGAAAAATTAATCGATGGAGCCTTGAGTGTAAAATTGAACGCTTTTTCGCTTGATGCCCTCCATCAAAGTCTTTACAGTGTCATCCGGTACCAGTTTCTCAGTTTTTTTTCATTTTCTTAACATGTCCTTCTCGTCTTTGACTGTCTTCTTGCTCTTTCGAAGTTCCCGCTTCATCATTGCCCAGTACTGCTCCACCGGGCGCAGCTCCGGACAGTTTGGCGGATTCATGTCCTTTGGAACAAAATGGATAGAATTGGCCTCATACCACTCCAGGATACTTTTAGAATAGTGGCATGTTGCCAAATCTGGCCAAAATAGCGGAGCTTCGTCGTGCTGCTGCAAGAACGGCAAAAGGCGCTTCTCGAGGCACTCAGATTTGTAGATCTCGCCATTTACTGTGCCCTTTGTCACGAAAGGCTCACTCCTCAGTCCGCAAGAGCAGATGGCCTGCCAAATGAGATGTTTGGAGGCGAACTTCGACATTTTCTTCTTCTTAAATTTGTCGTCCACATAGAACTCGCTCTTGCCGGTGAAAAACTCCAACCCCGGAATTTGCTTAAAATTGGCTTTATATACGTTTCGTCGTCCATCACACAGCAGCCATATTTTGTCAGCATCTTCTCGTAGAGCTTCCGTGCCAGAGATTTAGCCTTCGATTGTTGCCGCTTATCGCGGTTTGGGAAGTTCTGTACCTTGTAAGTATGTAGTCCAGCTCTCTTCTTTGCATTCTGGACGTAGCTCTGCGACATGCCGATCTTTTTAGCCAAATCACGGCTTGAGACGTTGGGATTTGCTTTAATCATCCGCTTCACCTTTCCCTCCGTCTTTTTGTTCTCCGGTCCCGTTTTTCTTCCAGCTCCTTTGCCGTGGTCCAACGTCACCCGCTCTTGGAACCGCTTCAACACTCTGGAGACGGTTGAATGGTGAATGTTCAACAATTTTCCCAACTGCCGGTGCGACAGGTCAGGAAATTCCAGGTGTTTGGAAAGAATTTGTTCTCTCGACTCGCGTTGGTTCACCTCCATTTTCGTTGAATCGAAAAACACGACTTCGAGTTTGACAGCATGTAAACAATACACATCAATGAGAAAGTGTGCAAAATTTGGTTGATTTTTACCCAATGGTAAAAATGTTATGCCCTGTTGAATGTGTCGCAATAATTTCGTGTTCGCCCTTTACTATGAAGCCTTCAGTCTCTGAGAAGAGGTCACCTCGCACCAGCCACGTATCCGACGCTACTTTGTCGACAAGCGCTTGTTCCAACTGATGAGGATGCGTCCCATGCAGCTCCTTCAGCTTCCACGATGCAACTTTATCGTCAATAGTTTTTAGGTCACAGCCCAGCTGATAGTCCTCCTGCGCCAGATGGAGGGCGCTGAACCCATGGTCTGCTTCACAAACAGCACGGTAGACTTCGTGACGGGTCTGGCTTTCAATGAAGTACATCCGCAACTGCTGAATCTGGGAAACACATAGCGCTTGAATATCGGTAACGCCTCTTCCTCCTTCAGTACGTGGTAGGGTGACTCTCTGGATGGGCGACTTTGGGTGATGCATGCGATGCTTAGTGAACGCCACTCGTACTGCTCGTTCTATTCCAAGTCTGTTTTGGTCCACTTTATCACTTCAGCTGTAGGTCAACAGGGGCACGGCAAACGTGTAAATCGCCTTTATCTTGTTGCCTGCCGACAGGTATGACCTCAGAACACGGTTGACTCGATACAGGAACTTTTCCTGCAACTCCTTCTTGATCGTTGTATGGCGAATCCCGTTCAATTGCAGGAATTCAAGGTACTTGTAAGACTCGCCTTCAACCATATTCCGAATTTCCTCCTGTTCGTTGATGCGAAAACTACCGCTATCCGACACTTTACCCCGAATAAGATTGCCTGTTCGACATTTACCGATCCCAAACCCCATCCGAATATCGTTACTGAACACCGTTACAAGCTGCAAGAGTCTGTGCAGCTTTCCAACTGATTCCGCAAACAGCTTTAAGTCGTCCATGTAGAAGGTGTGTGTAAAATTGGTAGTTCTTTCTCCACTTTTCAAATGGTAGCCATAGTTGCATTGATTGAGTGTTCTGCTAAGGGGATTCATCGCAAGGCAACACCACAGCGGGCTGAAGGTATCGCCTTGGAGAATTCCCCTTCTTATGCTGAGAGTTCTGGATCTTAGCACCGTTGGTCCGTCAGGAATGTAAAGACATGTACTCCACATATCCATTGCATGCTGTAATAGCCTAATGATTCCACCACCTACCTTGTACAACTGCAGTGCCTTGATAAGGTACGAGTGAGGAACTGAGTCGTACGCCTTCTTGTAGTCGATGTATGCCATGCTCAGGTTTCTCCTTTTTTGGCTAGCCTGACCTAAGGAGTGTATCGAAAATAAGCTATCCACAAACTTTCTTTCAAATTATGTTGAAAACCGATATTTTATTCATACAAAAAATTGATCCTTTATTGTACGAAGTTAAACTTGAACATAATGAAGACCGGATGAAATTTAAGTTATTCCTTCACGAATTTTCGAACTTTGGATCGAATGCTCTTCATAAAGTTCCGGACAAGTGTTGCATCGCATTTTTTGGACGCTTGAGCCAAATTTTTTTGAAGTCCTGCATGTTCCCAGCTGCCTTAACAGTCTTCTTGAGAGTGGTTTTGGCATAGTGATCCGACGCTAAATCCGGCCAAAACAGTGGAGGTGTACTATGCTTCTTAGAGGTAGTGTTCCGGTAGTGTAAAAAATGGTTGACTTCAAACCACAGGAACATATTGCATGCTATACCAGTACCTGTCCGCATCGCTCACATCCTCTCCAACGACGGCAGTAAAGTATTGTGGACCTGAAGGGTTTCTTGAGTCCCTCCTTTACATAGGTCTCATCGTCCATCAAAACGCATGCATCCGGACGCTGCAAAAGACACGAATACAATTTCCGGACCCTTGTTGCTGCGCGCTTCTTCTGTTCTGCACTTTGTTTCGAGATTTTCTGCTTCTTGTAGGTCTTCAGGTGGTTTCGCCTCTTGATACGCTGGATCATTCCGACACTCGTTCCTGCTTTTTTGGCCAAATCACGTATTGACATTGATTTGTTCTTCATGATTAGAGATACCACTTTCTGCTCCAGTTTCGGGTTGGAAGAGCCGGGTTTTCTGCCTCTTCCTGGTAGTTCATCCAAAAAATAGTGTTCCCCAAACTTATTAATCATGGTTTTAACACTCACATGATGAATTCCAAACCGCTTCGCCAATTTTCGCATAGTAATACTCTTCTCACTTAGCCATGTGTCCAGAACCTTAATTTTCACTTACTTTTCAATACGCGACATTTTGAAAACGCAGAATTTGAACCGCACAAACAAGTAAACAAAAGAAAGCTGACAGTCAAACGCACAGCATGCAGTGTTCAGAGCATAAAAAACAATCACAAATACATGCGTACAACGCAAATGTATGTGGATAGCTTAAATTCGATACACTCCTTACAATAACTGCATCGATGATGACCTGATCTTTGCAGCCTTGCGTGTTTCTCCGGCAGTCCTTCTGTTCTTCAGTCATGACATTGTTCGCATCGCAATGGTTTTGTACCTTTCGGTTGATTACTGAACAGAGCACTTTGTACAGGCTTGAAAGGCATGTTATTGACCTGTACTTGGCTAATAATGAAATAATGATAAATTGAATTGCAACTAAGATCACAAAAAAGTACAAAGTATCTAACAAACATAATTTAACATAAAACACGTCTAATAATACACTTATTCGTTTCTCGGGACAAGTTGAAGTTAAATACACTGAAACACCTGCTAAAGACACGAGACATGCTGCGCATTGGTTCATGTAAGCCATAGTTGACCCGTAACGCTGGTAGATCACCTTTTCGTGGTGCGTTACGGGGTATCAGATGTACCACCGAACCCTAGTCCGAATTAATTCAAACTAGGGTACATATTTGTTATTGTAGTCAAATACAATACTCGTTTTGTTCCCCGGTTGAGCTTGAAATAAGTAAAACATGGTTAGTCTTCATTTATGTGAATTCTCATTTTCTATTTGATGTTCTATAGTTGGAATTGGTTCGGACTAGGGTTCTGATGCATGGTCAGTAACGGAGTCATTGTTTGTTTTGCTTGCAATGAATCCGGTTTTGACTGATAAAGGGGCGCGCCTTTGAAGAGTGCTGTCACTCACAAAGGGCTTAAATAGCGGAAACTTTCAATAAAACTTGATTCATTACCTACAAAATAAACAATGACAACTGTAACAATACAGAATACTTCATCATTTCTCAATAGTGATGAGGTAAATCGACATGCACTGAACAAAGGATACGAGATATACTACAATAGATCAAATTACTGGTCGCAGTGGTTTATGTTCCGAACAGAGGAAAAAAGGCCATAATTTGTTCTTGCAGGAGAAATGTTGAGGAATGAAAATGATCGAAGATTGTGACGACGTATGTTGATGTTCAAGAGGCTCAGCAGCGAAGAACTGTCAACGTTTCCTTGCAGGAGGTCTCCAATAAAGCATGCTTTTGCCACGTTCCGCCTCGAAACGGAGAAATTTTCGCTGAATGGCCTTGATGCGTTGGATTTCATTCTGGTAATAAGGTGACCATATGACACAAGTATATTCCAGGATAGGCACACAAGTGAGCAGTACAAAGTTTTCAAACAGTAAACAACTTTGAACTTTTTGGTAAAGCGGAATAAGAATTCAAGCTGCGATGACGCTTTAGTCATTGCGTACGCGACGTGATCCTTTAAACTCAGTTTTGTATCAATCAGAATCCCCAAGTCCTTTACTGTCGATACGCGCTGTAGTAGTGTACACCCCAATGCATAGTTCAAGTGGAAAAGTAAGTGTTTCCGGCCAAATGATATAACCGAGCAAAATGATGAGCAAAATGAGAAATGATGCGGTATTCGGTGTTGTTACAGTTGTCATTGTTTGTTTTGTTGGCAATGAATCAAATTTTATTGAAAGTTTCCGCTATTTAAACCCTTTGAGGAGTTTAAAGGCGCACCCCTTTATCAGTCATCTGATTTTACAAAAAAAAAACTATTCCTCCGATACTGACTATGCATCAGAACCCTAGTCATAACCAATTCAAACTATAGAACATTAAAGAGAAAATGAGAATTCACATAAATGAAGACTATTTATTCTAAGCTCATCCTTGCACAATTGCATAACGAGTATTGTCGCTTTTCATAAGACATAAAATGTAATAATGACTTTTATACGTTCCTTCCTTCCAATAACAAATATGTTCCCTAGTAAATCTGATACCCCGTAATGCACCACGAAAAGGTGATCTACCAGCGTTACGGGTCAAATTGCTTGTATATTAACGCTTAGAAAATCTTAAACCTGAAAGGGTGTATTCAAAGAATATCGCATTTTACAATCTGAATGGCTTACATTTAGTTGCGTAGTCCTACGTCATCATTTTGAACAACTTAATGGGGATTTCTGTTCGACAAATACCAAATATATCATAAAGTCATGTTTCATTATTGAAAATTACTAAGGGTCGTTTGTAGTTTGCTTACTGTTTTGAAATCGCAGCCCGCTGGGTGATTGCATCCCTTTTACAGACATAGCCCTCTTATAAATAGTTGTTTAATGTTAGTAATGTTCGCTTCAAATTCCAATCAGTGCTTAAAAGTGTTGCAGAGCCTTTAAGTGCGTTGGATAGAGTCTCTACTTTTCGATAGGAATCTTAATATTTGGAGAAAGTGTTTGAAAGCGAAAGTGAAATGTCACAGCAAATGCGTAAATCGTTCAAGCGTACAAAGGAGCAACAATCAGTGCGTCCGCCGAAGCAGATATAAGCCGCTACTCTGACCTCCGTTTGCAGTGCTAGAGATATTTTGTATTTTTCATGAATCACCGTCCCATGATTTTGATTTTCAATGATGAAACATTCAGTAATGACAACCATTATCACTCTAACAATATTGAAATTAAAACTATCTAATCAATTTCCAAAAACATCATTTGTAATTGACTTTGAATTCCCTAGCAGAGCCTCAACCTACAACGCGATAAGGATGAAGGTCTCCAGCTGGTTGATCATATGTATCAACACAATCATCACTGACAGCACAACCGTTACCCTTTTATCATACCAACATTCAAACCAAACGTCAATTTCTTGAGCTAAACAATTTTTAAAGTGCAAATCATAGAATTTTCCAACATTTTTACTTATTTATGCCGATCGAACGTCCCATTAGAATTGTGCTATACACAACCGCACTGATTTTTTGCAAGCCTTTGACAGATGTTCGCCTGCTTCAATAGATCAGCGCCGCTTCGTTTTTTTAATTAGTTTGTTTATTTACGAGGCTCATACGTGTGTAACACTTGCGGAGCCGATAATTATTTTTTTTAAATTTACAATCATTTGCTCTATGGGTGAGTAAAAGGGGCACCAATTACTCGTAGCTTAGTCGAAGTTAATGGGTCACATGGGTTTGGAAGGGACTTTATTTATTTATTTCGTCAATCGATCGTAGACTACATATTTACACTTAATTCTATCTTCTTAAAGATCGCCTAGAAACAAAATACTGTCTTAGGTTACTACGTGACATTGTTAGGTCAATTGATTCACAATGCAGATTATACAGAGACATCATTCGGTTAATTGGTCCGAATTTCGCATTGTTTGTCCGATTGATATTTAACGCAAATACGTTCCGATTCCTCAAATGCCGCGAGGGGGTGTAGAAATTTAGACTACATAATAAGTTAGGGGAGGAAATGCGATGTGATACAATATCGTTTACAAAAGAGATCATGGCAAATTCCCTTCGTTCTTTTAGAGTTTGAATGTCAATAAGCATACACCGTGCTTCGTAAGACGGAAGTGGAAATGTTGTCCAGCCTGATTTACGGAGAGCATACAAAAGAAATTGTTTTTGGACTGATTCTAATCGTTCTTCATGTGTTTTCATAAAAGGAGACCATATGACACTACAATACTCTAGAATAGACCTGACATATGCAACGTACAATGTTTTGATCGTATATGGGTCATGAAAGTTTTGACCAAAGCGTTTAATAAAACCTAGCATATTGGTTGCTTTATGGATAATTGTGTTGTAATGGTCGATAAAATTAAGCTTAGAATCTACAATAACACCTAAGTCTCTGACTCTCTCGCATTTTTCTACAATTTCAGTTCCTAAAGAAACAGTAATTTGTGGTGTATATCGTTTTCTACTGAGAGTAATTAAGTTACATTTCTTCTTCTGAGAGTAATTAAGTTACATTTCTTAATTTCTTATTTCTAGTAAGCTTTTTTTGCACCATATATCAAATAATAATATTTCGTTTATATAAGTTACATTATCTTGGTCATTCTTAATTTCCATAAATATTTTCATGTCGTCTGCATAGATGAGAATTCTGACCTGCTTAAGAATGTAAGAAATATCATTGACAAACAAAATAAAAAGCAAAGGGCCTAGATGCGAGCCTTGGGGACCTCCAGATAATATATGAACAGGGTGTGACTTTTTACCATTAAACCTGACTACTTGTTGCCGATTTATTAAATACGATTGTATCCATTTAAGAAATTTATCCTCAAATCCTATTTTTCCTAACTTGTAGAGTAACAGAGGACGGTCAATACGGTCAAAGGCCTTGCTAAAATCAGTGTACAGCGCTTCGACATGGTTGCCGTTGTCCATTGCGTTTAATGAATAATTTACGAATTCTAACAAGTTTGTGGAAGTTGAGCGTCCTTTGAAAAATCCACGCTGCGAATTTGTTATAACATTTTGTACTTGGCTGAACAGTTTTCTATTGACGATAGCTTCAAAGAGCTTTGGGATGCTAGACATAATAGCAATTCCACGGTAATTGCGAATATCGGATTTTTTTCCTGACTTATATATGAGTATTAGGTATGAGTTTTTCCAAATTTTTGGGATCTGATGACCTGAATCAAGTGACAAATTGAAGAGCCAAAATAAAGGCGAAGTTAGTTCAAATGCAAGATTTTTCATAAATGCTTAAGGGATTCCATCAGGTCCCGCACCTTTCGCAGCATCAAGATTTTTCAAACCAGCAAGAATGTTTTGAACCTGACCTTTTGAACCTGACTAACTCTAATGTCATTTGAGGATGCAGGAAAGAATGAAAAATAATCTAGATCGCGATCATCATCCGAAAATGTCGTGTAAATTTCTTGGAAAAACTTTGCAAACATATCACAAATCTCACCAGGGTCTCCAGCGCTTTTGTCATCAAGATGCATTTTTGAAGGAAAGTTGTTTGATTTTAATTTTGTTCTGACGTACTTGAAAAACTGTTTAGGACATGATTTGATTTCACTCTCTGTTCTGAAATTATACTCTTCCAATTCGGAATTGATTGCTGAATTAAGCTGATCACAGATATTCAGATAATTTTGCAGATTGACATTAGAGTTGCTTTTCTTGTAAATTTTGTGGGCCTTTTGCTTCTGATTTTTCAAATAATAATATTCCGGTTGAACCATATTGGATATTTGGAGTTATATCTGCGTCTTTTTCTTTTAAGAGGTACGTTCTCATTAATTATTTCAAATAAAAACCTGTAGAAGACATCAACAGCGCTTTCGATGTGTTCATCATTTCGTATGATTGATTGCCAGTTGATTGAATTTAGCTTAATTTTTATGTTCTCGTAATTAGCTTTGTTGTATTCAAAGATTTCCTCATAATCATAGACGTTGGGCCGTGGATTGTAATGAACAAATAAAGAATATTCAATTGCAGTATGAAATTGTTCGTTTTTCCATAAGGGCGTCACGGAATTCATTAACACAAAAATCCTCATGAATGTTTGTCAGCAAAAAATCTAAATAACAATTTTGCTGATTTTTTACATGATTAATTTGATTCAAACAAAGGCTGGCAATTTTGTCAAAAATTAACTGTAATGTCACATTGTCCCCAACGACTGCAAGAAGAATACCTTCATTTTTAACATCAAAAATGAAGTCCGCATTGCGTTGATTGAAGTCGCCGTATACGTGAACTTTAATCTCAGGGGAAAGATCTGAGAGGATTTCTTCAGCATTTGAAAAAATGCTTCGTATGAGTTTTTGTTAGCATGATCAGGTGGGAAATACACAGATACAAACACATGAATTTCACCAGCTATTTGCGCTTTAACCCAGACATGTTCAAACTCCTTAAATTTGGTAGAGGGAATTAGTTCAGCATTAAATTTAGATGAAATCGCAATGAGGACACCATCTCCAGACCTCCTTTGTGCCATTTGATGGTTACGGTCGTCTCTGAATACGCAAAAATCATTCCCAAACATTTCTTCACTTTTAATGCTCTCATTCCAACTAGTTTCTGTGCCCAATATGATAGAAAAAGATGAACTCATTAAATTTTTGTAAATTGTTTTCATCTTGGATGAGCTTTTCATACGATTAAAGTTCTGACAATATATCAGCACTTCAGTTACATTAGAGTGTTTGAGAACTTGTCAATACAATTAGAATTACTTAATTCTAAACATTCTACCTCTTCAGAGTGCGTCAGTTCTGTTGAAAACCCGTACGTTGGCACGAACACGGCGAAGAATGGTTTGAAAATGATGTCCTTATCACCGGCCGAAAGGTCCAATTTGAAGATGAAGTTGGGCATTCTTGACTTAAATGCTGTTCAGCTGGGTATGGGTTAATAATTTCTCCACGTTGAAACCTAATACGCTGATGCGCAGGAGCCCCTGAGAATCTTTCTTTAGCTGCTGCTAGGAGGTCCTTGTCCAACGGAACAGAGCTGCAAACGGCACGCTGAACGTTGTTGATATCCAGAATTCCATTGTCATTATGATTATTATGGGCGTTGCGGCTGTTATCGCTTACATCACCGCCAATACCATGATAGATATTATGGCTGTTCATGCGACGTTTAAGAGTTTTTTTTTCCGCTTGTTGGCCTTCTTTTTAGCTTTTTGCTGTAGTTCCCGAATATGTTTCCGTGAATCATAATCGGTCCAGTCATTTCTCCAAATCCTTTTCATCATCCTTGACATCAATCGTCGGTTTTGATCTGGCAAATGCTAGATCTTGGGCCAGCTCTACGGATAGGCTTAGAGGATGATCAGCAGCATTCAAAGTGTGACCTGCTGCCACTGAAGTGGTCATTCTCGAACATAAAGACGACAGCAGTTTCACCTCGTCCATAATTCCCATAATTACATCCGATGGAAAATCACCAGACGCAGAAGCGATTGCCAATATATTTTCACGATCATTGTCCATTTTGTCCGATAAATGGTTTAACGTGTCTTCAATTTTAGCATTGATTGACTCGGCAATAACACTACCGGAATCACGAGCAACTTCGCGCACTAGGTCAGCAGTCTCAGCTGACGATGCATGGCTTGGCGCCTCATCCAAGGTGTTGAACATTTTTTTATTTGGTTTTGCACCTTCGAGCCAGTGCTGTTCCAGCGATGTCAACCGTTTTACAATTGTGTCCACCGCTTCATGCATGAAGGTGATGCCTTTTAGTTGATTTATTATTTTATGTTGACACTCCATCTGCTTGTCTAAAATTTTACGTAAATCTACCACTTCGAGTAGATTAGTAGCACACTGTTGGCAAAGTGGGAGCACATAGTTACGGAGGTTGTCTTCCCAGTCTCGTTTGGCGCCAATGCATGGAAACTCCACCCACATGTAGCATTGCACTTCCAAAGATGAAGAGAGCTTGATGTACGACATTCAGGTGCATTACAGTTCATTTTGTGGTGATAATTTAAAATACTAAAACACACGCACAGAGCAAGCTTAAATGAATTTAGTTTGAAGGATTGTTTATATAGTCACAAAGAGCTTGTAAAGCTTGTAAAAAGTTAATTCGTGTCTACAATAAAGCGGCGTGAGTAAAAAAAAATGGACTACCCAAGTAACACACTAAACTTTTTATTACGTGTGACTCATAATATAATAATGTATTATAAACGTTTTGCAGAACATGTTCTGATTGGTTTAGATCTCGCGTATTTTATATTAATAAATAAATTAATAAATAATCGCGTATTTATATTAATTCACTGCTTCACTTCTTCGACCTCTAAAAAACATCATTTCACACATTAAAACATAAACAAGATATCTAGATAATTAAAACATAAACAAGACATTCTAGATAGTTGTATATTGATGAAATAACATTACATCAACCATGCTTGTCAAAACGTGTTTTACGATGGATCTATATTGTACAATATATTGTACCAAATTGTGGGTTAGCTGCCAACGAGAAGCAAATCATGAGTACTATTCATAGACTTTTCAAGAGTCAGAGTTGGCGTAACAAAGAAACTACAAACCTATCACGCCAAGAACTAGTGTTTGAATGCCGTCCTTGGGATATTTTATTTTTATTTGACGATACATTTTTTTGCACTCTTTGTTGTATAACCCTCCATGTTTTTTGCTTTTTCGTCATATTTAAGAATGACACAAAGTATAATGAACTTATAATAATTACCTGCATTTGTCATTGGACAGTATTTTCAACTTGTTTTTGAAAAGCTGTGTTGGTTGGATAGGCAGGTAACTGAATTCAGTTAATATGGACCTCTAAAGGAGATCACAGCATCGTCTGCAAGTTGTCTTAGCGGGCCTTTTTTTTCCAAGCAGTTATCTATGTCCATGTCTAGCAACGCAGTCTTCGTATCGTCCGCTGGTCGCTTTCCAAAAGCCTTAAAACTTTTCGTTCATGACTAAGCTATGCTGATGATTCTGCGAATGCGAATGGCTTCGACTTCTCCACGTGATTTGACTACATCCCTGCGCGCACAGGAAATCGATTTTTCAGACTAAACTACCAGGCACCCATCAGCCAACATCCAATTTTCTTGATCTGTATTCCTCCATTTCCAATCATATCATTCGATTAAAGTCAGTCGGGCCGGAAGACAGGAAATACAGTTTTGCTTACTGCTTTCTCCTCGTATTCTCACTGGGTATGGCTTAGACCTGTTCGGGTATCGATTTCATCAGTTGATTTGTATATAAGGACTGATTTTGCGGGGCATCAGTAGGGATTTGTTTTTAGATATAATTCACCGTGACGGTTTATTTTTGGTCAAATGAACCAGTCTAACATAGGCACACCAAGTTTATTTACACTGTATCGTGCACCTCCAACGAACCAACATCTCACGGAGTACCAACTGTCACGGACGACGACGACGACACAATGACTATGGAAAATCAGAGAAAATCTGGTATTCATACTGCGGCGAGGATAATTGAGCATTTAAAAGATTTTCGATGCGCCACAGTCAACATAGGAAAGGGGACAGGAGTCATCTGATGTTCCTTGAGAATAGTTTAACAGTGTTGTCCTTGCTTCTTACTTGCCAGTCTGTTACTGCAATGTTTGGCCATGGGAGCATACGAATGAAATATTCAACTGTACTGTACGTGACAGAAGTGTTTAAATTTCAAATGAATACCGGCTTTTAATAGAGAAGATAAGTTTTTTTGTGGGAGGCGGTGGTTGTTATTTTCCATACCCATATTCCAAGTATCGTTCCCAGTTTCCAAAGGGGACAATGCAAAACAAATCAGACTGTTGGGATTTGTAACAAATGAAGCTTATATTTTACCCAGTCCAGAGGGTTTTCCCTTTCTCAAAATTGATGGATCAACGAAGCATCTCTCAAGCCCTGAGGGAGCAGGAATTCGATTTGATTCAAGGAAGGCACACTCGAAAATCAACAGCTCGTGGGGTTTTGATTAACTGGAAATAATATGTATGAATAGGATTGATGATTTTAATTTCAATCCAGTTAGCCCAATGTTTGTCGAAGCAAAATCCGGAACGAGGATCAACAATTTGTATCTACATTGTAAGGTGCTCATCAAAACAACCACATCTTTTCACGGCCATAATAAATTCAATGTGTGCGTGCGCCAGATTGTATGCTCAATTAGGAACAGAGACCAGTCCCAGCCAGATGAGCAACAAAGAAACATTCGAGCGATTCGATAAAATTAATTCTAGCTTCTGTTGCACAACAACATCGATACGTACCTATATGTGCCGCATGGGAAACTATAGGGAACCAAAGCCAACCCATGCCAAACCATGCCAGTCAGACGAATCAAATGAGCCGGAAAACTGATGCTGTTTGGGAATGGAAGAGAGATTGAATTCTTGGTTTCTCCAGTGGAGTGTGCACTGCATCCGGTGGCGTTCCAATTCGGCTGATATGGGAGAGCATGTGCAGAAGTACCTTCGAAACCAATTTTCGAAGGTGAGTGAAATATGCTCGTGTAGTTTCCAGAAGGTTCTAATTGAAATATGAACTGACAGGTTTTCGTTTCTGTTGTTTGAGAGCGGTGTGCCTACTTAGGTCTGTGCTGTAGCGCGCTGTAAGAAGGTGAACCGGTTTCAATGATGGATGAGGTCTTGCATAAAGGAGCAAGTTGATTGCACGCGAATGTTTTATCGTGTGATGCGGTTTTGGAGGAGATTTTCCCGGATCAGTTGGGCATCGGTTGGGGTGTGGGAGGAAAAGTAAGCTATCGAATTGTTCGAATTTCCGCACACGTAACTTGATCTGGAACAGTGCAGCGCGATGAACATTGATGGGTAAGTTTGAGCTTTTCGATTATTGGTATAGTGGGAAATGAAGTTGGATGCTTTCCTATTACATACACATGTAGAACATACTGATTCTGTTTCTCTGCTCAGTGAAGTGATAGTGATATCAATGAATCTCGCAATAGAAGCATGCTTGGTTTGTTAATCTGTTAATCTTGAATATATTAGTATACCGTAAAATTGTAGTGCTTCTGAACTGCCAAGACATGCACGTATGTTCTAGATGATTTGTAAACTCCAGAAAACTTTTTAGAGATATGGAATTCATGGTAGGACAGATAAAACATCGTTTCATTGACTATTTATCGATCCTGTCGTTAGAGAAAGTTTTAGAGGCAAATCAAGCTGATGTGTCATTTGTCCAAATTACTCGTTATTTGTAGAATACACGAGTAAAGCATCGTAGGGCAAATAACTACAATTTTTCTCAGCTATATTGATGTTGTTTCCGTCGCCGGTGTTGCTTCTTTTATGTACTGATGATGTGCATTCTAGGACCATAAGGAAAGATTATCCATGAGAGAGGGAAATATAAAAAGGTACGCTCCTAAAAACCCACCATAGTCAATAGTGGAATAAACATTTTTGCTTGCTCCAGCGCTACTGGTGGAGTTTCTCAAGTTGACCGCGCTTCGGAAAAAATCACGATGTCACTATTCCAGAATAGTATAAAAAGCTATCAGAGTGGTTTTGAGATGTTTTCAAAAATATTCTTGGATGATGTCAGAGCTTATTTCAGATACTTCCAGAGTAAGAATCCGTACAGCTTTCATTAGAATTCAAAGAAACAAAACAAATGCGACAATGGGGGAATAATTAAACAGAATGCTCTATTTGATGTACAGAAAACATTTGTCATTTAACTATCAATGGTTAGTCGTTCGGAGCATACAGCCCTTAAAAATTAATGCAGTCTTCTCCTCTAACGGTTGAAACTCTTGCACTTAATTTTTTCCTAGCTTTGTTAAAAACTTTTGCGTCTCTCTTTTTCTGGAAAGGAAATAATGACTAAAAATAAATATGAAATCGTTTTTGGTGAAATCTATTAACTATTAACTTTTAACAAGCAGTCTTTCAAACCATTATTTTTCTGGCATAATTTCATTATTACTGGCATAATTTCGTGAGCTTATATTAACGAAATATGCTCAGTGAATGCAATTGTTGACGCAAGAACTTGGTGAGATCATTCCTATAATTTTTTTTATTGGAATTACATTCTTTTTCACTCAACAAGTACATAAAATGTATGGCCAAAAGTGATTCTTTTTCATAGATTGAATAAAAACTTAAACTGCAGGCAAACAATTCTGTTAGTTTCCCGTAAGAAACGCATTCAGATAGAGATTTTCGGTCATGATATCGACTGCAGGTTTGAACGATTTGAATTTAAGCGTTTCATCCCGTTGGCTCGTTTGGGTGAACATATAAAAGGAAGCGAACAATAGAGTTCTAATCTGATTGTTCATGGGTGAAACTGAAGCTGTGGTTTGTTGAAAATCAAAATCCTGCTAACATTTGGACTTCTTCCAGATATTCTGAATAGTCCTTCTCGAATCTTCCGAAAAAACAGTGAGATTAAAACATAAAACATCACAACAATTTTCTTGCAGATTTCCATAATGAGTTCTAGCAGATATTCTTGTATATACCCATTATAACTTCTGGTTGTTTTCCAAAGATATTGCCAAAAACGTTAACTAAGCTATTTGTGAATTTTGCTGTTAATCATGGTTAAATTGCCTTAAAGTCTTCTTGTGGACCCCTGAGGAATCAGCCAAGTTACCAGGTCGCAGGGTGAATCCATTCCCAACATTCACTCACACCGGAGTAGACCTGTGGGGCCCGTTCCAGATTTTACCGAGCCCACGGGCTAAGACGAGGATGACGGTGTACGTATGCATCTACATCTGCTTCTCCACGAAGGCGGTACACCTTGAGGTGGTGGAAAATCAATCCACGGATGCGTTCATTGCTGCCTTGATGAGGTTCACCTCGCTGCGTGGCAGACCAGAGATAATCTACGCGGACAATGGCCGAAACTTTATTGGAGCAAGTGGGGAACTTGCAGAACTGAAGAAAATCTACAACAACGAGATATTTCAAAATGAACTCAATGACGGCTCTACCTATTCCCAGTACGTTCATCGAGAACGGAAGCCTATCGATGCGCTGGAAGCAAAAATGTGGCAAAATGGCCCATGGGCAGGGTCACCAGCACGTACCCAGGCGCCGACGGTGTCGTGCGCGTTGCCACGGTTTGCGTTGGGCCTAACGTCTACAAACGCAACGTTCGACTGTTGGCCCCATTACCGATCGAGTTACCAGCGGCTGACAAGCTCCACTCAGCGAAATAGTAGAACATGAGGAAGACCCTCCACCTCAAGCTATTTTGGAAGCTCGCCTACGCCCTCGTCCCTAAGGGGGGAGAAAATGGAGGTAATCAAATACCAATGGATCCTTATCCCATTGTTGGCAGTTGCAGGTTTATTGCAACTTCAAACATAAATTCATGGCGACGGAACTCACCGCAATGAAATCCTCTCGCAGCGGAAAATATGCCCCAAAACCTATGAGTTTGCGGGCACACTTGGCACCGAAGCTGGAGCGCATTGTCAGCATAAAATGTGCCCCAGCGACTTGACTCGATACCTGGGTTGGCACATCAACGACAAATGATGCGTTAGCGAAACTGCACGCCGTGGGTAGGTTTCCAGCCGGACGGCAACCACGCAGCCATCATTTTTACCCAATACTTCATCGGAAAGCTATCGAAACCCGAGATGTGGCCATTCAGCAGCGATACAGCAGAAGTGATCGTGGAGAACCACATCTCCACACATAACGTAACCGGATACACGATCGACGTTCTATTCGTCGTGGCGCTCATCGTCGCCATCATCATCTGGAGGTGACGCAGGAACGCGCGCCGCTTGAAGGACCTGGAAGGCAACAAAACTTGCAGGCATAATACGACGCGGTAGGGATCGCGTTGGTGTCCCCTTACATCATCGTCATCGTCTGGCAGCGGCAAGAGAAGCGAGGAATGGTAAGAACATAAAACTTACTCCTCTATCAAAATGGAAAATATAAGTTAGTCTGAGTCAGAAAGTCTCTCGCGTCGGTTGAATTTTATATCACAGTCCGTGGTAGAATTAGTGCCCTTGCAGGAGCGGGGTACTCATAGTTACGAGACAAATCAGGTCCTCTGTAAAAGATTCCATAGACTTGGTTCAGAAAAAAGGTAAGAATTTTGGTAAATGGATATTTCTTTTTCCTAAAGGGCAAGGTTGCGGCTTATCATTTTTGACTTATCCATATTCATTTGCCGATAGCTCTTCTCAGAAGCTCAATTTCAAAATATAATGTATGATGAACTTATGAGCTTGAGTAGACCTACAACTTGGTCTAAAAATACATAGCTCTATCTCTTGATCTGAGAATAAGAGCGTATATTCGCAGTGATCTTCGCGATGATATTCGCGGTGAAGATCACGCGATTATCACCGTGAAGATCACCGTGAATATACGCTCTCATGTCGAAGATATAGGAGTTAGAGCAATGTACTGTTAGACAAAGTTGTAGGTCTACTCATGCACTACAAGTTCATCATACATCATATTATCAAATCGACCCTCTGAAAGGAGATATTGGCAAATGAATATGCCTGAGTCAAAAATGATAAGCCGCAACCCTGCTAAAGGGTGTATTCGATAAAAATGGCACACACATATATACTCATCAAAATTAAACTGATTATCGGATTTTCTTGAAATTTTCAGGGAATGAAGAACTACTAATGAGTTTTGATTTACAACATTTGTTTTATTCAATTTCGTCTCCCATCCCGAATGCCCGCACCTTCCTTTTCACTCCACCCATCAAATTTTGTACAACCGATTTTCCCAGTGTTTTTGTTGTTTTTACCCAAATTTTCTTCAATTCTAGCTCTGTTTTTATAGTTTTGGGATGTTTGCGAAGTTCCGTTTTCATAATTGCTCAGAATTTTTCAATTGGACGAAGTTCCGGTGAATTTGGTGGGTTCATATCCTTTGGCACAAAATTGACTCCGTTGGCTCGGTACCACTCCAATACGTTTCGAGCGTAGTGGCAGGATGCTAGATCAGGCCAAAACAGAGTTGATCCTTTGTGCTTCTTAATGAATGGCAAGAGACGCTTCTAAGGCACTCTTCCGTGTAAATCGCACCGTTTATTGTTCCGGAAGTGATGAAGGGAGCACTTATTTCACCACATCCGCAAATCGCCTGCCAGATTAGAAACTTCTTTGCAAATTTCGATAGTTTCTTCTTTCGAACATCCTCCGGAACATCGAACTTCGACTTGGCAACGAAATATTCTTGCCCAGGAAGTTGACGGAAGTCGGCCTTGACGTGATGTTTCACGATGCAACCGGATCAGTGTGTAGAGTTTCCGGGCGCGGTTTTCGCAGTGATGTTTTGTTTTTCATTCCGGTTTGGGACTTTTTGAACTTTGTAAACATGTAACCCAGCACGCTTCTTGGTTTTCTGCACAAAACCGACTGACACCTTAGACTTTTTAGCGACATCTCGAATTGACATGTTTGGACGGTTCTTGAATTGTTGTAATGACTTTCCTGGCCATTTTACTGTCCATTGGACCACTTTTACGACCACTCCTTCCTTCCTTTGGACACTCAGACGCTCCTTGAAGGTTCTTATTAGACGAGGCACAGTTGTATTTGCAATTCCAAGCCTTTTAGCAATCCACCAGTACGCCCCTGGATTTTGATTGTGAGTGCACAAAATTTTCTCACGGACAATTTCTTGTTTCGACGACATGACTGGAACTACTGAATGTATAACTATGAAACTTGGCAGATGTAAATAATACACCATGGATAAGATCTACTCAAATTTCTAGGCTTTTTACTCATACGATTCAAAAAGTTACAGAAGATTTTCTGTGTGCCATTTTTATCGAATACACCTTTATATGAGTAGATAGGCCAGATGTTCGTCTCACAGAATGAAAGAAATGCATGATTTAGTTGCGCAGCACGATTGCTACTTAACAGATGTTTGCGAAAATTGAGCGAAAGGGCATGTACCAGTACTGATCAACGACATTTTTGCCTAACATCCCACTGCGGGTAGGTTGTTAGGCAAAAATGTCGTTGGTCAGAGTACCACTGAATACATGCCCTTTCGCTCAATTTTCCTAAAACATCTGTTAAATTTCCAATCCTGCCGCACACTAGCGGAACTATCAAAACTTTCTCTTCATATCTTCATTCTAGCCAAAAACATTGTTGTTCACTCTTGGTGCCTCATGGTGATGAGCGAACATCTCCTTCTACATCATAATCGTTACTTCTCGCACGGAGAATATATAACATAACAATTAATGTAACCCTTTATGTGGTTTTCTCCCAAAGCCTACATTGAAAAAAATTATTTCACTACGCTACTTGTCCTGGTAGTAGGTAAGAGAGCTCCTAATCAATTTTTCATTGTCATTTGCTTCTTCATTTCGTGATTTTTCAAACAGTGCATCGCAGCAAGCTGATTACAATCAATACGTGAAACCTTCTACCTGATGTTTTCATTGCTTTTCTTTTGGGAGAAAAAGGATGCCCCGAATGATTTTGCAGTCCTGATGGCCAAAATTGAACAATTATTTCTACTATTATTCCAGAAGCATCACGATGATTTCTTTATAAAGGGCCAGTCATTTTAACTCAGTTTTGAGTCGTTTTTGACTCACTTCCGTCATTAGTGGAGGCACTCAAATTTGAGTAAATGTAACTGGGATTGCCAAGTTGACAAATCACAAACAATCATCTAATTTTAGGCGATGTTTTTGAATTGTAGACTTGGCAATACCGGTAACATTTACTCAAATTTGAGTGACTCCACTAATGACAAAAGTGAGTCAAACACGACTTAAAACTGAGTTGAAATGGCTGGCCGTGTATGTAGATATTTTTCAATACTAAAATAAGTGATTTTTGCATGAAAAATACATCGAAAAAGAAATTCTACTTGATCTATAATTTACATTTCACTAGACACTTAAGATTTACATGACTTTGCGAAGCATTTTCCACTTCCTGAATCACATGAAAGTTAAGTGAATTTCTAGTGGGTATTTTCTATAGACATTGTATATGGACCGGACAACAATTGTCTTATGCAGCCAAATGACCTGTCAAAAAATGCAGCCAAACGGTCTGTCAACTTTTGATTCACTTTAAAGGAGCAAGTATTGTGATCAAGTATTGTTTTGACAAAAGCCAATTATGAACAAATAAGGGATTTTCTACTTCCATACACAGTAAATGTAAGTATTAAAAAAGGTAACTTGATGTATTTGTTATTATTAGTAATGGAGAAATCAAATTATAGTATTTTGTATTTACACTGCACAGCCTATAGCTTCCCAGAATCTGAAAATCTGCTGAAAGGCCGCAGAATGCAATCCATTTCTGCCTTATATTATCTTTCTTTGGAATCCGGAAGAAACACGCACAGAATTCACTGCATATCGCGAGTTATTGCCACAATTGCGCTCCAAACAAATCATTTTTCACACGGCACTCTTGACTATGCTTTTCAATAAATATCTTCAAACGGAATCAAAACAAACTACCAACGTCGAAACGGAATGTTTTTTTTAGCCTACTGCGCTGTTTACTTCAAGTTTGTACAAATACAAGTGGTGCCAGATCAATTGCTCAAATTTATGACATTTTTCAGGGTTGGCAGATTGTATGATTTTGCGTTGTCCGGTCTATAAACAGTGTCTATAGTATTTTACATTGATTATGGGATTTTTTTTTGCTCTTAGGAAATGAAAGTTAACATCAAATTTGTAATGAAAGAATCGAAAGAACAATCGAAATTTAATTACTAGAGGCCGTCTTAGGCCGAATCTTCAAGGTCTGGTTCCACCATATTCAAGGTAAAGTTGACTAGAATTGAAAAATGGATGTCACTATGGCCGAAATGAAACATCATTTTGACTTTCTATTGGTACAAATCTAAGAAACTATACTCATTCAATCACAATCACAATAACTTATACAAAGTTGGAAATCAGTCATGATAGCGATCACTTTTGGATTCTAGCTACCTTCTTCCTACGTTTAAACGGTCTTTGTCGATGATGTTTTATGCCCATAACTGCAAATAGTTCTTGGAAAAGTCGACTAAGGCTTCAATGTTGACCTTAACATGGAATTTAATGAAATATTAGAAGCAGGAACAAAGCAAAGAAAAATACCTCCAGTGAGTGTTTGGTAATAACAAAAACAAAACCCACCATTTGTTCGGGAATTTAAAACTGGATCGTTCATAAAACGCGATAAGTGGGTGCTTCTTTATCATCAAAGACATCAAACACTCAAAACAAAAAGTCTTGCTACGGTCGCATTCAATTTGTTTTGACAGATCACTCCCACTCTAGGTGGTTCTTTAAAGCCATCTTTGATCAATATGCACATTGTAGATACTGAGATATTTGCATGTTTCCGTTTGTATTTTTCAATGGCATACCTTGAAAATACTGATGATGTCAGCTTGGGTTCCTATCATCTTGAGTTATTGTCAATAAAAGGCCAAATCGAAGCTTCACAACAAGATTATCATTTATTACTTAAACTGATGAAATTGCCGCAGATGGTAATCCCACTTACTTTCAAAAACCCTAGCATCAAAATGAAAAATGGCTTCTGCCTTAAACCGACGAGTCGGGCCGTAATGCGTTGACAAGACTTGTCAGCTCATTTAATTTGCTCGATATTTACACATAGAACCCACCGGCACCGGCTTCTTCCGCGGAAAATATAAATCCACTCTTCATCTACACTAACGTTGTACAGGCTTGGCAAGTACTTACTCAGCGTCATCATCTCACCTGTACCGTGATGCCACCATTGTCTCCTCCTTTCCTCGCCAAAAACACACTGAACTGTTGCTGATTGCAAACACTCACCTACTCACACACTCACATCAAGACAACTCAAGCGCCCGTCATCGTTGAGTGGCTGTAAATTGCTTTTCTAAAATTTGTTCTCCCATTTCCCATCCCATCCCCAATGTGGTCCTCCCACCGGTGTTTACATTTTCTCTGAACACAACAACACAACGACAGTCGCAGAAACAACAATCCAGAGAACGGTACAATTAGAACGAGTTCTGTTTCAAGCGAAAGATAACAGCCTCCTTTGGTTTGATGGGGAAGGAGGTAGGGAGCAGGTGTCTGCCTTTTTTACATTCCAGTTTGTCATTTCGAAAGACATTATTTCGTGCTCAGGAAATTACATCCCTTGGAATGTAGCGTCTTTCGTTCCTTCTGAGAAATAGGAAGTCGAAGCTTTAAAGCATGAACTTCCCGTCTCGTTGAGTGCGAGTACATTTTCCCGACATTATGGAAGAATGCAGTGCACCACTAAAAGGAAGGTCAATTATGTGCAAGCATTGTGGTTTATTTGTACTCTGCTTCAACTCGATACCACAGCCAACCCGTATACGAAGAAAAAAAAACGGAAGTGGTTCCTTTTCAAGCGAAGCGCGTAACGAATGGCTTTGAAGCTGTCTTGAAATATGAAACCATTCAACCGACTGGAGTTGTGATATGTTTCTATGTGTCCTAATGAAATTCCCATGAAAAGAAAGTTCCTTTTCTGAGGATGTTAATTACCAGCTCGTTAAGAAAGGCGAGAAACAGACGAACTGGAATATGATCATACATTGTAGTCACGTACATGCTGCTAAATTTAAGGTAAATTAAGTTAGTATGGACTCTGGTGTGGAAAGTTTTTTTCTTCATGAATGGTGTTCTGTTGTGCGGAGTTGGGAGGAAAATCGCATCAGTCGGAGGAAAGTGCCTACTTTTCTTGAGAGCAGGGTTGGTAATTACTTTAACACGGTCTGACGTTAGGGTGAAGCTCACTGGCATACCAAAATGGCCGCCATTATGGGTTATTTTCATCGGAAGTTCGTATTTTTGAAGGCACAAATCTGGAAAACTACAAAGATTTCACATTCTTTATTTTAATAGGATTCTAGCTGCAATCCAGCATACAAGTCTTGATGAATCGACATGTGAAACCTTTTGAGTTTAATAGATTCAAAATTGCGATGCTGATCGGTCATACTGGTGACCATTTTTGTGATTCTGTTACCTTCACCTTAATGTCAAGAAAGCCTGGAGACGACAACTCAATGCGAAAAGCTAATGTCTTGATAATCAAGATTATAAGATTAGAAATAGGTAATTTAAGATTGAAGCTGTTCTTGGAGGAGTAATGACCAAGCTGCATGCTGGACTTTCAAATTTTACTACATTTTAAACAGAAACAACAAAAATAGTGTTCTTTCAAAAGCTTTTTGTTTTCAGGAGCTTTGAATTTCTTTCAAATTTTCATTGTCTAGTTTTTTTGAATCAGTTCGTTCAGTTGTTTAGGCTCGGGCGTGTGTAACACTTTGTGTAGCCGATATTCAAGATTGTAATTAATTATGCGAAAATCAAGATTGTTTAATTATGCGACATCTACCAAATTCTCCGTCCGTGTAGTCCCTTTCAGGAACTAAGCCGCAGATGGGTGCAAAAACAAGTAGCACGGAGACAAAAGGATAATATAACAAGGACACAATGGTAGGGAATTTACTAGAGTGGAAGGGAGGGGAGCGATGACGTTACACTGTTAAAGACTGTATTTGATGAAATTTGGACACACAAAATAGGTCACCAAAAATTTTCCTTGAGCCCGATTCTTTTCAAACTTTCTGGAAATAAAGTACTACTAAATGGTTAAGTTTTGACATCATTGGTTTATTGAACGTTTTCTCCCAACCCAAATGCCCGCACCTTTGCCTTGACCCCTTTCATCAAATTTTGGGCAATGATAGGACCGACTTGCTTACTTACTTTTAACCACACTTTCTTTAGTTCAAGTTCATTTTCTATCAGTTTTGGAGTTTTAACGGGCGAAGTTCCGGAGTGTTTGGAGGGTTGACGTCTTTTGGTACAAAAACTACATTGTTATCTTTGTACCAGTCTAAGACGGGCGGGCATAGCAAGATGCCAAATCCGGCCAAAACAGTGTCGGGCCATTGTGAGATCTCAAGAAGGGCAGAAGTCGTTTTTGGAGGCATTCGTGCTTGTAGATTTGTCCGTTGACGGTCCCAGAGGTGATGAAGGGCTGACTCATTTTGCCACATCCGCAGATCGCTTGCCAGACAAGCAATTTTTTGGCGAATTTCGACAGTTTCTTCTTCCGTACACTCTCCGGAACGGCCAACTTAGAGGTGGCGACGTAGTGTTCCTGTCCTGGCATTTGTTTGGTGTCGGCTTTAATGTAGGTCTCATCGTCCATCACAATGCAGAACGGTTTTGTGAGCCACTCCCTGTCCAGTTTTCTTGCACAAGTTTTGGCCACCGAGTTCTGTTTATCGCTCCGGTTCGGTGCCTTCTGGACCTTGTACACATGTAATCCAGAACGTTTCATTGTTTTCTGCACAAAACAAACTGAAACTTTCACCTTTTTCGCAACATCCCTGATCGAAATGTTGGGATAACGCTTAAATTGGTTCAATCCCATCCTGGCCTTCACCGGATTTGATGTGCCACGTTTTTTGCCACTACCATTTTTCCGCTTGGTTGTCTTACGGTCCTTGAACGTTTTTATCACATGAGATACGGTTGAATGTGCGATTCCGAGCTGTTTTCCGATCCATCGATGAGAAGCGTTTGGGTTTTCGAAGTGAGTGCCAAAAATTTGTTTGCGCACTATTTCTTCATTCGAAGCCATCACTGAAATCACTCGACCGATTTTCACGCAACTCATTACTTAATTGACACATCACAATGAAATACATTCAGTTAAAATTTCAATAATTTTTACCCACACGCAAAAAAGTTACGAACAATTGCGTGTGTCCAAATTTCATCGAATACAGTCTTTAGGTCAGACAAACAAAGGAATTCGTAAATCGCTTGCATGTAGGGAAGATCACGCATTCCCAAAACATCTCTTACGTCGCGGAAGGGTTGTCTACCTCAGGCCACTAGGATATCCAATGGTCCTGCTCTGGAGGCGTCATTATCCGGGCAATGCCAAACTTCATTGTCTAGTTGTTCTGAAAGTTATTGAATAAATACCTTGGTACTTATGTTAGAGCCTCTAAACTCTGACTTATGCGCCAGACAGAGGAGTCGTCTGCCAGAACTCGAGATCAGTTTACCCTACTAGCTCTCCACCTTCAAGAATATCCAACGCTTCCAAAATTTCCTCATCCCAACTGATGCCCAAATTCATTATCCACAAATTCCGTGTACCCTGTACGTGAGTCCTTCTACTCTCGGTTTCCCGTTCCTCTTACTTCCCCTACTAATATAAACTCTGAACAATTCTAATGCTGGTGATTTGTTTGTCTGGGTACTTAAATACTGGTTCAGGTACTTACATCTTTCGCCGATTGTTGGTAACCTGGCCAATGTGCACCTGAGAAGGGTTCAAAGTGGGTTAGCACCAAAACGCCGCACGCTGATTTTCGTCGGTGGACTATCGATTGCTGGGACCCTTTAGTACCCGAGCAGGACCGAATAGCTTAAGTAATAACTGGCCTTGGTATTAAGAAGCTCAGATTAAGAGGTAAAATACCTGAGGATAATACCCGAGCAGAACCGAATAACTTGATAGCTGGCCTTGGTATTTAGGAGCTCAGATTAAGAGGTAAAATACCTGAGAATAATACCATAAAATTGTTCCCACAAGGTTATGCGAATACCAAATTTAGGTAAGACAATACCAAAAAAGTACCTCTCAGGTATTCCCAGGTATCCAAAATAACCAGTTTGGTTATTCTAGAGATATTTTGCTTACAATACTTAGGTATTTTGCTTAGGTATTTTACCTCTTAATCTGAGCTCTTTAATACCAAGGCCAGTTATCAAGATCATAATTAGGTATTCCTAAATTACATTAATTGTTATGTTATATATTCTCCGTGCGAGGAGTAACGATTATGATGTAGAAGGAGATGTTCGCTCATCACCATGAGGCACCAAGAGTGAACAACAATGTTTTTGGCTAGAATGAAAGATATGAAGAGAAAGTTTTTGATAGTTCCGCTAGTGTGCGGCAGGCTTGGAAACCCAACAAGCATCGGTGTTGAATAAGAGCTTGTTCAAACAAATTTGGAGAAGCTATTCAGCTATTCTAGAAGAAACAGCTGAATAGCTTCTCCAAATTTGCTTGAACAAGCTCTAATTCAACACCGATGTTTGTTGGGAATGTAACAGATGTTTTAGGAAAATTGAGCGAAAAGGGCATGTGTACAGTGGTACTCGAACCAACGACATTTTTGCCTAACATCCCACTGCGGGGTAGGTCGAAGCAACGGACTAAGTCCGCCACTTCAACAGGCAAAAATGTCCGGTTGGAAGACGCTCATGTACCACTGTGGCTTGTATAGTTATTCTAGCGATCTATTGTGTGCACTTTGTTTACTGATGCGCACATGGGAGAGGAACTCTTTCCTTTTTTTGGGTTTGTTTTGATTCGCACCGACTGACGATCACTAAAGTTTTTCTCGTCGACCTAATGTTTTTATTATTCAGAAAACCTCATTGGGACATTGGAACAGTTGTGATTTGAAACACCTTTTGGGGAAGTTAGTAATCAATATGTTGACAAGTGTCGATATCTATTTCAAAGAAGGTTCAGAAGAGGGGTTATTGTCTAGTCCTCACAAATTTATGCGTGATGATACTGAAGCTATTGACAGTATCAATTCTTTGAACATTTAACATTCAAAGGTTGCTGTATAGATGTGCAATGATCGATCTCACATGAACGATTTTATCTCTCTTACCTTACCTTTTGGTAAAGGTGTGATTTTCTCTTGAATTTCAGGGAAACTCTTTTCTGATCTACGACAAAGATCTTTGTTAAAATTCTGGGAAGTTTCCTTCTGACCTTTGAGCAAGTTTCCTAATTTTCTTATAAATTTACATCTCACAATCCAACCTTAGCTTAAGTACTGTTTAATCTTCTGATTAGTCCTATCCTTAACTGAATGGAAAATTTCTCAACATTTTGGGAAACTTCTCTCCAGAATTTCTTGAAAAATGTTTTTAAATTTGAGTGTATTTGGTTCCTGAATTTTCGAGAATTCCTCTTCGGACCTTTAGGAAAGTTGTCTTCTGCACTTCGTAGAAGTTTTTTCCTGAATATTCAAGAAATTCCTGCTTGACCTACTAGAAAGTATCCCCTATAATTCTGGAAAGTTTCATCCTGTTTTTCTCAGAAGTGTCTTTATACTTGAACTTCTGGGAATATCTGAACATCAAGAATGCCTCATTCTGAACTTCTGGAATGTTTGATTTTGAACAGCACTTATGAGTAGTTCCAACCTAGCTTTTCGGAAATTTCAATCGAAACTTCTAGTGGGTCCCTTCCTGAACTTTAGAGAAGTTTCCTGAAATTTTTGAGAAATTCTTTGGTGAGTGTTTCTTGAAATTCTGGGAAATTTTTTTTTAGTTTATTTTACTTCAACATCTGATTAGTCCTATCTTGAACTCGGAGTAAAATTTCACCAAACTTTTGGGAAAGTCCTTTCTAGAATTTTTAGAAAAATTCCCTTAAATTTGTTGGAAATTTCTTTCTGAACTTCTAAAAAGTCCTTTTCTGAACTTTCGAGAGGTTTTTCCCTTATTTTGGGTAGGTTTGTTCCTGAAATTCTGAGAAAATCATGTTAAAACTACGAGGAAGTACCTACTATTCTTCCTGAAAGTTTCTTTCTTTTCCTTGAAGAGGTTTCTTCATGAGCTTTGAGAATTCCTCATTCCTCATTCTGAAATTCTGAAATGTTCTCTTCTGAACTTCGGGAAAGTGCTCTAGCAATTCTGGTAAGCTCCTTTCCTGAACTTCAGAAAAGTTCTCTCCTGAATTTTTAGGACGTTTTGAGCTCTGTTGAAGTTTGTTTCTGAAGTTTTGAGAAATTTTAAATAGCGCTCTCGTTAATTTCTGAATTTTTGGAAAGATTTTTTTTCCTGCACTTCTGGAAAAACTCAAAAACCTCTGGATTGTTCCAAACTTTTATGTAGTCCTCTCCCTTAAACTTCTTCCCTGAAGCTCTGAGAAGTCCTCTCCTGATTTTCTAGGAAGTTCTCGTCACACATTCTGAAAAATACGATCTTGAACTTCGAAGATGATTGGTCATAAGTTTTTCTGGATATTTCAGCTTGAACTACTAAGAAGTTTACTTTCTATACTTCAAGAAATCTTGGACTAAATTCATAAAACACTCTACTCGTGGGTCGATTTGCTTATCTAACGTGCAAAGGTACTGAAACAATGCGTTCAGAAGTACCTTAGAAAACAGTCAGAGTTTCAAGATTAATTTCAAAAGCTCATCACACTTCATAGGCGTAGCCAGGATTTCAAATAGGGGGTTGGGGAGCGAGCTTATTTTTTTTAGATTTTTTAAAGAGAGAGAGAGAGAGGAAATTACATTTGTTTTGTTCTGTTTGTTTGTACGTCAACTACATGCTGAAAACTATTATACTTAATTAAAAAAAAACATTTGAATGTCCATTTATGGTACTTCTAGATAAAAATAAATCAAATAACTGCTCTTAACTCTTAATAATTTACAAAAACCGTTCCTAATAACTTACAAAACCGTGAGAAGTAATGAACATCGATATTGATAGTAGCTTTCTTCTAAGTTCATACGAATGTTCTCGGTTTGTAGTGGTATTTAATTCATTGAGGTATTTCCTGCCAATGAACCTATTCAATTATTCTTGTTTTATGCCGTTGTCATGCAAAATAGTAACCGAGTGCTTATGTATGTATTCCATCCGGTGATTCGTTTTGTGATGAAGGTTATTCTGTTTATTAACACGCGCAGAACCATCGCTTATTCTTCCGGTTTCCTTCTAAGCTCTTCACCGATTGCTTCTTCTAGCATCTTTATGTTTCTATTGATGCCCATGCTCATCGATACCAACCTGTATAGATTTGGTCTTAAACAAAATGATTTCATTATCTCCAATCCGCTCAACCAATCGCAATGTTTTGTGATATATTGGACGGATTATTAGAATTTGAAGTAACTCAATGCAGACGTCTTCTAAATTTGGCAGATCGAAATTCTTATTTTTACGAAATCCCTAAATTACAATTTTAAATGGATAAGCTTAGATTGTTCTTTCGAAACTTCAACTTGATTGATACAGATATTAGTTGCAGTAGTGCAATAGATTGCAGGATACAGCAGTAAAAATTGAAAGTTATGAAAAAAGAGTTTGGTTCGAGCATCGGCTGTGAAAGGTTTTGACGATGCTTTATTACGCACTATTTTCCTATAGGGCATGGCGCGTTTCGTATTGCTTCGGTTATCTATAATTCGGTGATTCGAGTGATCGAGTGAGCACAGTAAGAAAACAAGAAAAGCGTCTCTCAATAAAATTAACTTTGTTTTCCTAACGGAAAACCACCGTCACACTTTGTAAGTGACTCCAATAGCATCCTTATTATTGGTTTAACTCGGTTCAAAAAGGATTTCCAGTATTATAAAAAATCACCTTGTTTGGTAATGAAAAACCACCATTAAACTTTGTGTGTCGCCCCAATAGCATCCTTACTGTTGGTATAAATTGATTTAAATCAGAAATCGGTACTAATATTTAAATATTTTCTTAAACTAAGCGTTAATTAAGCTTATCGTTTACTAAAACGAACCCTGTTGCCATCCAATCTTGTTATCCAACATCCCAGTGATTTCTCGTGAAAGTGCGGCGGTGATCTCGGGTTTCAATAAAACGTCCAAATAAACGTCAACACAATCCCACCATTTTCTTATATGACTCTGTGTAATAACCAGAGATCGAAATTCTCACTCAGCTGGGTGAAAACCATGCTCTCTCTCAAGCAGGTTGTCGATGAGTAGCCAACCGTTCATATTTTCATCTCTCCTTTTTCGCCGATAATTCATTATCTTCTCTCTTGCATATGCGAAAATATTTCTCTCCAAAATTCAACGAAAATATTTTCTCATGTCACATTTTTCACTGAAAACATGCTACCTAGATCGTAGACGAGTAAAAACCGAAAATAAGGCCTAGCCGGAGCACACTGGTACCGCCATGGACCATCATTATCGAATTGTAATGTTAGATTAAAACAAGCATGAAGACTGGTGGAATTTTCAGGTGTCAAAAAATAATTATCGGCATCTAGGATTCACTGAAAAAGAAACGATTTATCAGCTACTTATGCTCTCCGAAAATTTTAAATCGCCTTTGCTTTTCTCGTGAAAACTGCTGTGAGCGTATAATAGTCTCTCGCTTCTCACATTCTCATCTGTTTCTTCAAGCGGGTGAAAAAGGACATTTCTCTTCTCAAGTAGACGAAAATTTCGGTCTCTGGTAATAACAGCTGATCTGACAGTAACGGAGTATGAACCTCGGGCGGTAATCATGCTCATCATCCTGCTCATGCTCATAAATACGGATAAATTCTTTGAACAGGATAAGACAACTGCAACTTCTCGCTCTGACTAGCTTGCTTTCTTGCTTTCTCACACGCTGTTCAACTGGAAGATATGATCACCATATATTCTCAATAATACAAAACTAAAGTACCGTAAAACGGGGTAACATTGATCAGCGGGGTAACATTCATCGGCTTGGCGCATATCATGAATAGCTCAAATAAATAGTTTTCGTTGATACTCTTTCTAACTATCAACTATGTTTCTTAATTTGGTATTATTTGGCTTCTGAAAGCTATAGCATTGGTTTGAATATTCAGTTTTTTAATTAATCAAGAATTGAGCTTCTTCAAGTTTCCACTAGCGGGGGAAAAAGCAATCAATGCTTATCTAATAGCTATAATTATATGTTAAGAGATGTTTCCCTAGTAGCACACTTGTTTCAACCCAGTAGAGGTGACTGCTCTGTGACTCAATTAAGTCACAATCGAGCTGCTGAGACCATTTTTGACGGCTGTGTGCTGCTTGGGCTTTTTTCATACCTTAGGCTAGATAGGTTGGGTTCTTGATTAAAGGGAAAAGATTGTAATGACATTGTTAGTCGTTACTATTTAAAAAAAAATATCATGGATGTCCACTTTCCATGGTTTTTGCTACAACTTGTTACAAAAGCGAGGCAACTTCTCGTAATTTGGCTTTTTCATTTAGGCAAAGGAACAATTTGACAAACATCCCAAGCAACACAAAAAAACGTCATAATTATTAACTTGATTGTGACTTAATTGAGTAGCATTGGAGTAACATCAACTGTATTGCAACAAGTTACCTTGCTATCTGCTAAAAAATAAATAATAAAAACAAATGAAACAAATAATAAAACATTAAAAATCAAATCAAGACTTAGACGGTGGGGGCAGCGGACCCCCTGGCTAAAGGGTGTTCACAGTTAGATTGCATCACTTTCAATAAGCTGTAACATTTCCCGTTTGGGTTGATTTCATCGAAATTTTGGGTGAAATGACCTCAACGTGTATTGTTTACACTACGTGAGTTTCATTGTGAAATGTGTCGTAATTTCGAAAATGGAGTCGAAAGAACAGCAAATCCACGCGAACATTTTGCACACGCACCTCGACAACCCACTTCTTTCGCACCGAGCCATCGGAAAGATGTGGAAAATTCACAAGTCTACAGTGTCTCGTGTCATAAAACTTTTCGGAGAATGTTAAACTGTCGATCGGAAGAAGGTGAGTGGAAAAAAAAGTGTTCCGTACTGTGTGAATGATCACAAGCGAGTGGTTGCTGCCTTTAAACGCAAACCAAACTGTTCCGTTCGGGATGTCACGAGAAAGCAGCACTTGACCAAAAGTTTCGCGCAGAAAGCCAAGAAACGAGTCAGCCTCCGTTCATTCAAAGTTCAGAAAGCTCCAAAACGCAATGAAAAACAGAATAGCCCAAGTAACAATTTCGATTCTATGCCAGTCGTATAGCACTCCTCCCGGTTTTGTTAATGATACAAAATTCAAAACTGTTTTGTCCACCAACGCCTTCTCTATGCATCTTTAAAGCAGAAATGTGTACAAAGTGGCCCACTCTATAGACGGTTGTGAAAACAAATCAATAAAACCTTTCTAAGACCATAAAGATTTTGAAAATGTGCTAGTGAAAGATGTTATGACCACTTGAGAACCCTCATAAAACCTATTGGCTGCCATCCAAACCAGCATAGCGCCAAATGGTCACAGCTGTCAATCTTTACGGCGATATCGTGGTTGGTTTTTGTTGTTCTGCTTTGTTCGATTCTCCTCTCTTCAGATTCATTAAACAGTAAATAATTCCTAAGCAAAAAGTTCTAGTGCTGCGGTAAATTTTGTTTGATAGCAAAATATTAAAAAAAAAAAATGGTGTGGCATGCTCCAAATCATATGCGCATTTAATTTTATGGTGAATATTTGAACGATAAGAGCTGAAAATTAATGCGCCACGGAAATTATGCGAGTTTACAACAACAAAAACCAAACTGATAGAAATATATTAAATGACTCAATCATGAATCTCCTGAACATTGATGGAATTCAATAAAGAGATTTAAAAGAATACCGAAGTTGCTATTTGATCTACAGTTCAATTGTTTTTTATTTAAAATTTGGTGTATCAGCCGTTTAATGCATTTACTGGAAGCAAAATGGTTTTAAAAGGTTTTTTCAACTGACCATAATAAGATAATAGGAATGAGTCCAAAAACGGCATTTCAAAACAGCATTCAAAATAAATAAAACCTTTGACAGGAGTGAAAGGTATTTTAAAAGTCATGGTTTTAAGATCGCTGTAAAGAAGCCGTGTAAGTTCTTATAAACCTGATTAAATTTTGAAACCTGTTGGCACCTCCTGTTGCCATAATAAAACTGAATTGATTTCTAGTGGCTTTCATAAAACTTTAATAAAACTTAATAAAGCTGGATGGTTTTGGAAATGTTACTTGGGAGGACAACTAAAACACAACTGTTGATGAAACCACACTGCTGCATCATGGACGATAAACACACGTAAAAGCGGACTTTAAACAAATTCCCGGCAACCAGTATGTGACTGCGAAAGACAAGTACGATGTTCCAGAGTCTCTCAGGAAACAGCAAGTGTCAAAGTTCCCCAAGAAATTCATGATTTGGCAGGGGATTTGTTCGTGTGGTAAACGGAGCAAGTATGCCAAAAAAAACGACTGCTTCCGTTTCTCAAAACACACATTGTTCCTACAAATTTTTGGCTGGACCTTGTCACTACTCCAAGGATGTTCTGGACTGGTACAAGACGAATGGTGTCAATTTCGTGCCGAAGGATCTTAATCCTCCACACTCTCCAGAGTTGCGGCCAATTGAAATATATTGGGCTATAATGAAGCACGAACTTCGTAGCATCCTCAAATTGTCACTACAGAACAGGAAATGTTGAAGTCATGGTTGAAAGCGGAAAAAATATATCGGTTCAAGCGTTGAACAAAATCATTTCCGCGGTATTATATGAAGAAAATTTGGGCTTTTGGATTTGGTAAAGAAATAAAGTGAAATAAAAATAATTAAACCAAGATTATACATTGTGTTTTATTCCCTGAATATTTCATAACAATCGGTTGTGAGACTTGTTTTTGAGGGCGAGTTTAAAGTGACTGTGGGCACCCTTTACGCCTATGTCACACTTACTTTCGGTCTGAGTTTCTGTGTGGCATCTGGCTGTGCTAGAGAACTAGTGTTAGGATTACAAACGAAAAAATGAAATTTACTTTTTCTTGTTCCGACCCTAGGTGCACTGGTGGTCCTAATGAACTGAGCTATTGGTTTCCTAGCATTTTTTTTGAGCAATAGTTTTGTTAGCTTCACGCCACAAAAGCCTCTGGCGATATCCGCATTAAATTTAATCAGTTCAATGAGCCATTCGATTAAACGGTAATTTGTTTTCTCTTAATAGGATTAGACATTCTTGCTAGAGGTAAAATGAATGAACACAAGTGTTTTTATGTTAATTCACCTGTTAACAAATAATGGTTTAGTGTTTTTGTCACCTTGCTAAGTCAATTACCACGAACTGATGAAGAACGCAAATCAAAACAAACTCTTACACGACAAAATATGGCACATCATTCACTAGTTTCCGAGCAATCGATTCAGTCGACCAACTTAACAAAATTGTTGTCGATCTCGACATCTGTAATAGCGAAATAGATCTGTCGAGCAAAGTGACGGTCGACTCGATTTTTATAATTGGCCCCTTATGCGTTTAATTTGTAACGATATATCACGATTGTCACCTATTTTTAGATATTTTCGATTTTTTAGTTTTTTTTTAATATTTCAGATTTTTTAGATTTTTTAAATTGATACTATGATTTTTAGATAGACACCCTATCCTTTGCGTAAGACGTAGTCTACACTCCAAAAAATCGACACGTTTTAGAACGCACGTTATTTTCATCCACTGCCAAAAGCAGTAAATCACACGTGGAATTCACGTAAGAGCTACGTGATTTCTACGTAACTCCGCATTCTACGTGAAAACCACATAAATATTACGTGATTTTTTAAGTAAAATTCACTGGAACGTAATGTTTACCTGATTTTACTGAAGATGATATGCTCACGTGTTCAGGTGAAAGTTACGTGAAATTTCATGTGGAAACAACGTGTCGATTTTTTTGAGTGTACAAAAAAAAACATACAATCGTTCCTAAAAAACCCATTTCTACCCAAAAATCACAACCCAACAAATCTGCCTCAGTGTCGCCCAATCGATGATTTCGTCGGAGTTTTGAACTCATGGTGTACAGAAATAACCGGAGAGCCGCGAATTGCAAACAGTTGATTGGTAAGGAGTGTATCGAATATAAGCTATCCACATACATTTGCGTTGTACGCATGTATTTGTGATGGTTTTTTATGCTCTGAACACTGCATGCTGTGCGTTTGACTGTCAGCTTTCTTTGTTTACTTGTTTGTGCGGTTCAAATTCTGCGTTTTCAAAATGTCGCGTATTGAAAAGGAAGTGAAAATTAAGGTTCTGGACACATGGCTAAGTGAGAAGGGTACGATGCGAAAATTGGCGAAGCGGTTTGGAATTCATCATGCGAGTGTTAAAACCATCATTAATAAGTTTGGGGAACACTATTATTTGGATGAGCTACCAGGAAGAGGCAGAAAACCCGGTTCTTCCAACCCGAAACTGGAGCAGAAAGTGGTATCTCTAATCATGAAGAACAAATCAATGCCAATACGTGATTTGGCCAAAAAAGCAGGAACGAGTGTCGGAATGATCCAGCGTATCAAGAGGCGAAACCACCTGAAGACCTACAAGAAGCAGAAAATCTCGAAACAAAGTGCAGAACAGAAGAAGCGAGCAGCAACAAGGGCCCGGAAATTGTATTCGCGTCTTTTGCAGCGTCCGGATGCATGCGTTTTGATGGACGATGAGACCTATGTAAAGGAGGACTCAAAACCCTTCCAGGTCCACAATACTTCACTGCTGTCGTTGGGGTAGGATGTGAGCGATGCGGACAGGTCGATTCAAGTGGAGAAATTCGGTCGAAAGGTACTGTGGTTTGAAGTCAACCATATTTTACACTACCGGAACTATAAATGCGGAAATCTATCGATCTGAGTGTCTCCAGAAGAGATTGTTGCCTTTATATAAGAAGCATAGTACACCTCCACTGTTTTGGCCGGATTTAGCGTCGGCTCACTATGCCAAACCACTCTCAATTGGCTTGCGGAAAAGGGTATAGATTTCGTTGAGAAAAATATCAATCCACCAAATTGCCCTCAGCTTCGACCCATCGAACGTTACTGGGCAATCGTGAAGAGGGTCTTCAAGAAGACTGGTAAGGCAGCTGGGAACATGCAGAACTTCAAAATATTTGAGCTCAAGCGTCCAAAAAATGCGATGCAACACTTGTCCGGAACTTGATGAAGAGCATTCTGATCCAAAGTTCGAAAATTCGTGGAGGAATAACTTAAATTTCATCCGGTCTTCATTATGTTCAAGTTTAACCTCGTACAATAAAGGATCAATTTTTTGTATGAATAAAATATCGGTTTTCAACATAATTTGAAAGAAAGTTTGTGGATAGCTTATTTTCGATACACCTCTAGAATCAAGAGATGCAAACGCAAAGTTGACATGAAGGCCGTACAACGCTTCTGTTCCGACATCAAACGGAAGCTTCGATGATAGGCAGATGACGGACCGTTTTCAGTTGAAATCTTTTTTTTACAACAATTGACAATGTATCTTTAAAGTCAATAAATCAGATCTTCTTTAAGTATTTTTGTCTATTTTTGACAACTTGAGAAAGAAATTCCAAAATTTTAGTTGCCACCCGTTAATTAATGAAGCTAGCCACTTATTTTTACAAAAAGCTGGAACTGCAAGGGGTGTCCCTAATATTTTTTCATACTGTAAGTGTAGCCCTTTTTGCATTGTGTGACAAAGTAAGTCATACCCCTGTTTGCTTCGAATTGTCAAACCCATCCAGCACGTTTTTTTTTAAAGCTGAGCCTTTCCTGCCAATACAGTCAAGGGCTGCAAGATGTGATAAAAACTCAACAATGGCTGAACAGTGATTCAACCAAGACTACCCACAGTTCTGATATATTTTTGTTTGCATATCAAGTTGACTAGAATAGAATTCAGTCAGTTGAGCTTTCCCTCATACGGTATGGAAATGTAGTCATGAATTTGAATCAGTTTCAACTTAGGTTTTGTTTTCAAACCCTTAAAATTTTATTTTCATTCAAGAGTTGAACACAGTTTGCCGTTACAACCGAACAATACATGCGAGCCCACGTTTGTGACCCAGTTCGATGGAAAAACCGCTCCAATCCCGTTAAAGGGAAAATTCGCTTGTGGAATTTAACCTCATTGCTCCATGACCCAGTAATTCACTCAGGGATTTCCACCGCACACAAACGCAACTGTTCCGGGTGGCCTTGGCCAAAATGCTTCCATTTGTTCGAAGTAAGCCCCCACAATACAGTAACACCATCAGGAGCAACACTTTCCGCTAACATAAAGTCATAAATGTGCGAAATAAAAACAAGCGAATATCAAATGAAATATGATTTTTCCCATCGGAAAGCCCAACAACGGCGACGACTACAATGGATGATGAATTTCCCTAGAAGAATGGACCAGCAAGGCCACCGACTACACCGTCGCGTCTGGGGGGGAATAAATAGGTCCCATATTTTCCGGTGATGGCTCGCCTTTCGTTCCGTCATCGGAGTACAGAACCCGAAACTTGAGCGAAGTTTGATTGACAATTTCATTATTCATGCGATTTCATGGGTTGGCCGTCGGTCGTGGGCGGAAAAGTAGTACATTTTGATGCGGGAGGTCTCGGTCGAGGCAGTAAATCTAATTTGGTTTGCTCAGGAGTGGGTTTCTGCAATATGAACCTATGGTGACGATGGGACGAGTCAGACAGCGGCGAATCGAATCGTGCTGCGCTTTGGAAAGGCAATGCTTTTGGCTTTAATGTGATTTTATGTACATACTCCAGAATTTCCGTGAGGAAATTGAATATAATTCGGGAAATATGGTTGATGGCACGTTTCGTATCGGCGGCGTTGGGATGACAGCTTGATTAATCGGAGAACACCGACTTCTTGGAAGAGGTGCCGCAATGAAGAGAAGTCGTAATTTAATTCATTCCGACAGTCAAGAGATGTCCACCATAAAGTGATGGTTCAGCCAATGCGGTTGTTGAATGAAACACATTTGTCGGCGCTTCGCTAGAAACACTTTGCCTTTCAACCCAAGAGAGAGTCAACAAATGAGTATTAATGCTTCTTCATCCATTATAATCCCAGCGCATGGCTTGAAGTGGATCTGTACCTACCATGAGCTAGTTGGAAGTGGAGTTGTTTGTGGTCTGGATGTTGACTGGATTATTGTGCCGTCACTTTCGCATATGTTTGAATGTTTTATGGAGGGAAAAAAGTGGTCTGTTTGATGGTTTGTCATTTTATTCATGATAGTATGCTTCAAGCGCCAATCGTTGCTTCAAAGCAGTGATGGCCAGGCGATTTCAAGTATCTTTATAAGTATCACCCTGTAGACTGCTGCGATATTTACAATACTGGAAAATACTAACTTGATGATCAGTTTCACAGTTTCACTAATTTCCCTAAAGGGTGGGAACGGTCAAAAAATTGGACAAACATGATTAAGTGCACATCTGTTTAGTTTATTATATAAATTATCAATTTTATGTTTTTTCGAAGTTCAGCGCTTACAAAACACAGGAAAATTATTTGATTAGGCTCCACTTTCCAAATACGAACACTGTCAGGATTTACGCTTCATCAAATTTTGTACCGCTGTTACATTCACCTTATTTGATGCTGAACGCCAATTTGCCTTGAACTGTTTTCCATTTCCAACTGTTTTATGAGTTCTGTTGAGGTTTCTCGTTACTATAGACCAATATTTTTCAATTAGGTGCAGTGCCGGTGAGTTTGGAGGGGTTTCTCCTTGGGTACGATTTGCATACTATTGGCAGCATACTACTCCTGGAGCCATTTTTTCCGAAGTGGTAAGGAAGCGAGGTCTAGCCAAAACAGCACGGATCAACTATAGCTTCTTCGCTAAGAAAGGCGCTAAGCGTTTTGGCAAGCATCCATTTTCATAAATATCTTGGTTGACAGTGCCAGTTGTCGCGAAACTTTTAATTTTGAGCCCACAGCTTACGCGCTCCTTTTGGCTGTTGGGGGTTTTGCGACATTATCTCGATTTGGTGTCACTGTAACCTTTATCTTGACAGTTCGGCTCATTTCTTTGCTCTTTTCCACGGTTGTGTTGGACTTTCCCACAGGTTTCAATATCGCTGATGGAAAGGTTGGAATTGTGTTTCAGTGGGTCGCTGGCCACTATTCTTCCGGTCGCTCCGGCTGCCTGGTTTCGGTTCCTTCCTTATCCCGGCTTTTCTGGCAGCCAGTCAGACGTTTTCCCGAACATTCTTATAACATTCGTGACGGTTTATTTGGCAATATTAAACGATTTCGCCAAGTCGAGCGTGGGAGTAATTTTAGACTTTGCTTATGCGCGTGCAAAA
>JASCZW010006343.1:0-99403 GCA_034211315.2 Aedes japonicus | reverse complement strand
ACATGGTGACGCTGGACAATGTTGTTGATTTGACAATAGTTTAGTGAAAGAGTACGACTGAAGATTTTAATCTGGAAGTCACATTGACTGCTTGTCGCAAGGTCTCACAAATGCAACCTTGCTATGGTGTAATCGTGTAAAATTGATTTGTTTATTATTTTCAACCACTAAATCAGGTTGATTTGAACAAAAATTTACGTGGAACCATAAACGGTTTTTAACTGCATTATTCGTTCGAGTTCCGAGTATTCAAGTGACAAAACGTAAGGGGAGGATGGTACAAAATGCACCGTTTAAGCAATATCGTGAATTTCTAGGTAATTGAAACTGAAATATAGGAATAAGTTATTGAGTATGGTGCATTACGATGTTTTCGTTGTAGATCAAATGTGATTTTAATTCTAAACAATGGTTTTTCATGATATTTTAAACCTTTTCCAATATGATCCCAAGACGACTACAGGGTAAAACGCCCGTTTAATTGCTCAATATGCACCCTAAAATTGGGTTAAGACGCACCACAACACTGCACTATGGTACGAATGGACACATTTCGCGACAAAAATCGATAACTCAAAAACCATTAACTTTAGACAGATGATGTCTTCTGGAGATTTAATTTAATAAATAAGATCTATCTTTTGATTTGGTTGGTGACTAGGTTGGTCCTTTTTTGCTGATAATAAAATTTTCAACTTTTTATTCATATGATTTAGAGGGTTTTTTAGCGTTTGTACAGAATTGTAGATATTTTAATTTAATGAAACTTAGCATATGTAAATAAATAAATATAATTAGAAAAAATGTACATAAAATGATGTAAATAAATGTAAGTCAACAAATGTGAATGTGTTAACACAGCCAAACATACATAACACTTGCAGTTTCTTTCATCGATTACGCATTGAACATCCAATTCAAATGTTTCTTAGTTGGTTGTATCGCCACAGATAGCGAGAATATTCGATTTTCTAACGTTTAGCGTTAACACACTACCGCCATCTATTCAGCTTAATCATCAATCACAGTATGCTGAACAGAACGCGCAGGTGTGTTAGTGACGATGATTTGTAGTGTCAAATGTTCGATATGTTATGTCTGTTTGTCTGTGATATATTATTTTATTAAAAAAAAGGAGATGGATTCATATAAAAATATAAACATTTTCATAAAAAAAACTCGCGTAACGCTCTTTGATGATAACTGTTGATGCTGCTGATCGAAAATTATGCATAAAAAATGCAAAACTACCAATTTTAAAACGAGTTTTTTTCCTAAAGTAAACAAAATGGGACAAACAATTTTACATAGAACTTATAGATGGATGTTTGTACTTTCAGTTCACGTACTCTGTGTTTGCAAATATTTGCAAATAAGGGAATAAGATATCTTGCAAAAATGTATTTTTTTTAAATCTTCAACCCCTACAACTTTTTTAATACAACAACTAGCAACTATCTTGTATATTTAATGCGCCATTTCATACCCTAAAAGTCATCTTTGCAAAGATTTCAAATTTAAATTGAAATAAAAAAGTTAAAGCAAGAAAATTGTATTTTTAAGTCCCACCCTAAGGCCAGTTAGAAAAACTGTTATAAAACGATTCCAGATGAGATAGAAGTAAATTTTTTTCAGCTAAGTTTCATTAAATTAAAATATCTACAAGTCTGTAGAAGCAAAAGATCCTCTAAATCAGAAGAATAAAAAAATGAAAATTTTATAATGAACATAAGTGGACCACCCTAGGCACCACCCAAACCAAAAGATAGATCTTATTTTTTAAATTAAATCTCCAGAAGACATCATCTGTCTAAAGTTAATGGTTTTCGAGCTATCGATTTTTGTCGCGAAATGTGTCCATTCGTACCATAGTGCACCGGTTTATTATGCACCATATTAATGGGATTGCATGCACCGATTGTAAAAAGTAAAAACACAGCTATAAAAAGCTACTCATTAGAGGTGTAAAGTTGCAACATATCGCCACGTCCTCTTAGCTCTGTTTGGTTGTCAAGCAGCCAATGGCTATAGAATAAAGACGTTGCGCAAAACTTTGTGATATGTTGCCAACTCCTAATTATATACACGCTTAGAAAAAGTACCCAAAGGAGCAGTTAAATGTGGGTAGCACGTTGGGTATATTTCTGTTTATCTACCATTGGGTTCAAATTACTTACTTTTGAGTAGAACTTTACCAGAAGTAAGTTTTGTATACTCAACATTGGCTTCATACATTTAACCGCTCCACTGAGTATTTTTTTCTTAGCGTGTAGACGTATACATAACGACACAGTGCGTTCTGCCCCAGTTTTAGTTTCGCATGCTTTTGTCTAAATATTCTGAAAATTCGTGGAATTATAGTGAAGTTTTGACAGTATCTTGATGTTTTGTTGTGTGCGATATATGTGAAGTGGATTTATTATGAACCATGGATATTAACGCTTGTTAAAAGCTTATTTGAATAACACTATTATTTACATGTGAGTAACAGTCGGGACAATTTCTTCAATTTTGATCATCTTTGGTGTATATAGTGCCTTTGCCTACTATCAAATCATGAGTTATGCTGTTTTATTTAAAATTTGATAAAATATAATTCCATTAAATCTATAGTTCTAAAAATTTGAGCATATTTATTGAGTGGGTCATTCTACCCCACCAGTGCATTTTGTACTGTTCTCCCCTACTCTATGTTTCGGTTCCCATCGGTGTACAAGCGATTCAGTTAATCAGAGCGGTTGAAACATGGGTAGATGTTTGCAACTTCAATAAATTTCCAGCTCCCCATAATCGTATCTGCGGTCGGCACTTCGTTTCCGGACAACCTGTGAAGCTTTTGGAGAATAAGGATGTCAATTGGGCTTCAACTTTGAGTCTGCAGGACTCAGTTAACGACTTGCCGACTGAAGAACGTGCTTCAGATTACATTTCGCTTGAGAATCAGCAAGAAAGATACGATGTATCAACTGTGGATAGAAATACTGATTTGAAACCACCTGTAAGTAAGCAGGACTTATGCGATCCATTTTTGGAGGGATATGCTGATCTATCAGGCTTGACCCTGCCCTTCGATTTAGAAAGGGGTATGGGCGCGTTCTGTCGAGTTGGCCGCGGCAGGTTTCATGTGTGAATCGGCTGCCCCATCAACGTTCAAAAGTGCCTGAACCAAATGGACAGCTTGTAATGATCACTTGATGATGCGATCGGGGATCATTGCCCTGAAATTTTGAAATGTAGAACTTTGTAACATGTTTCTTGTCTTCTATCACTAAACATGATGGAATTGAGTAAACGAGTACTCATCAGAAATGATCTCTCATGTGCATCCGTTGAACTATTCTGAACGGCCGTTGTGAGAACATCACCATGAAAATCTCGCATGCGCATAGCGTGCTAATGCTTTTTTTCTGCTCTCTTCCCTATACTATGACCGCGAGCAATACCAAACATACATGACTTTTCAAAAGGTATGGGTAGACCCACGGAAACACCGAAACAACACAGTAGAGCACAGTATAAACCCTAACCAATTTTACTTTCAGACACATTTTCTAACACAAGGTAAGCGATCAAATGACCACTACAAAATGTACTAAATATCCACGACTTAATATACGGCAAACGGGAGGGACCATCAGGGTACCCATGTGAAACGATTTGGTTAGGGAGCATGGGACTGCCTCCTCCCTATTTTTAACATTACGTGGAACGAGGGCGGGCTCTTCAACCCCAATGTATTGGGTTTATTCTGCCAATCGAGGGCTCGATTCTAATGCTGTTGGTGTGAACTTGCTTTTGGAAGGAGATTCCCTTCCCTATATTCGCGGGTTTAGCGTAAGTGTGTCTGCTTACGGGTCCACCCAAACGTGTTTGGCCCATCATACAGGATCCTGATGAGCACAAACAACAATAGAATCCTGATCAAATCGTTTTTCAGATTATTCCACTGCTATGGAAAGTTACCTATATGCTTATATGCTGATCTATCTGGCTTGAATCAGATCGAGATTCAGACAATCCAAATTACATTAGGGACTGGATTCGAGACTTGTCAAGAGTATACTTGAATACGGAGAAGATTTTTAAACGAATTTAATTATATGTATGCACTTTTCGCCCGGAAACACCCTTAACCCATCCGTTTTTACAGTAAAAGATGGCATCCATTCCCTTCGCATAAGCTTTTGGTTCACCAGTAAATGGGTTTAGATCCACTACCAGAAACTGGTAGATGTTGGCAAATGTTATCGTTTTTCCAACGTTAACGGGTCGATACACCTTTTTTTTACAGAAATCTCTAAAATTTTCCGGATTCTCAACAGCTGTACGTTCAGTAATCTGATTAAACCGATTTTGGTACTTTGATCAAAATCCTGTAATTTTTTTATAGATAAATATAAAATTTCACCAAAATCCGTTTAATCGGATTACCGAACGTACAGCTGTTGAGAATTCGGAAAATTTTAGAGTTTTCTATGAAAAAACGTAAATGTGTATCGACCCGTCAACGTCGAAAAAAAAAAACGATACCGCAAGATACCGAACGTTCACTTGTTGAGAATTCGGTAAAATTGTACAGATTTCTGTTAAAAAAATCTAAGTGTGTACCGTAGCACATTATCACTTTCCGACGGTATCTTTGAGCTGCAGCTTAATAATCGTTAAAACCAATAGTTTTAACTTCAAACGCATATAAATTGGATCCCTTACCATTTTCCTGAAGTGGACTTGATATCGATGGAATGTATGTTTTAGTGAAACCGCTTACAAATACGAATTTGTGACAGACAAGTCTATTGCATATTTTCGAGGAAAAGAGCCGTTCATGACAGTATTTCCACCGTCTTTTCAAATAAGGAAAAATTAACCGCGTTTAATGTTCAACAGTATCAATTTTAAGCTGTGAGTGAACTGAGAGGAAATTCTCTGTGATTTTGTCATAGTTTAGATCATGGCAGGTTTTAGTTGCTCTATGAAAAGCTTCGCAAGAACTATCACACCCAACGCTTTATTGATAACTTCCAGATCTGAATTTCATACGGAGCTTCTACCAAGGACAAATTGTACTCTGAACTTCGGATCATACTGACCTTCATCAAGTGGGTTGTCTATGACTGAACATTTGCTTAGTAGCAGGTTTATTTAACCAATGTGGTGCTAAAGTGAAGTTAACCTAGCTAATTGCGATACATTTGTGTTTGATGGGTCCTTCATTAGCTCAGTCAGTAAAGGCGCAGGTACAAAGCAATACCATGCTGGAGGTGGCTGGGTTCGATCCCCGGTCTGGTCTAGGGATTTTGCGATATGGAAAATTTCTCGACTCCCTGGGCATAGAGAGTATGATTGTACATGCCACACAGTCATTCTAACAATGATGCCTGGCATCGAAAGCTCAAAATTAATAACTGTGGGATTGCATTTTAGAACACTGACTTGAGAGCAAGCAATACCCGAATTATGAAAGCAATAAGCTTGAAATTAAAAAATGAGAAGAAAGATCAGTATTTTCCACATAAACTACCTTTGTTGCTTATCTTGACACATGCACAGACTTTTCAGTGTCGTGTACTAATACTTGACTAAGGAGTGTATCGAAAAGTAGTTATAATCTTCCAAATAATAAAATAGGCATGAAAACATGGTTAAAATTAACATACTATTTCAGTTTATTATAGCTTAACATGTTTACAAAAGATCCAAACGGAAAAACTAGTCATCATGTTCATTTCTGTAGAATGCCCGTACCTTTGATTTGACACCTGCCATCAAATTCTGCACAGTGACCTTTGTGCACTTCCTGGATGCCGCTGCCCAATTTTTCTTAAAATCGGTCATGTTTTGGGACACTGTACCATCCTTCTTAAATATACGCTTGACTATTGCCCAATAGCGTTCGATCGGTCGCAACTGGGGACAGTTTGGTGGGTTGATGTCTTTTTCTACGAACTTGATGTTATTCTCCGTCAGCCACTGTAGAGTGGATTTGGCGTAATGTGCCGATGCCAAATCTGGCCAGAAGAGAGGAGGGACTGGTGCTTTCTATACAATGGTAGCAACCTGTTCTTCAAACATTCCTTTTGATAAATCTCAGCATTTATAGTTCCTTTTGTATAGAAAATTGAAGAACGCAAGCCACATGTGCAAATAAGCTTGCCAAATGAGCACCTTCTGACCGAATTTCTCCATCGCAACAGTCGTATCTGCGGTTGGCACACGTTCCCCAACAGATTTAGTATAAAACTGCGGCCCCGGTAGCGTTCTTGAATCTTCTTTAACGTATGTTTCGTCATCCATCAAAATGCACTGGTCGACATTGTCCAAAATGCAGCTGTACAGCTTTCGAGCCCTGGTTTTGGCACGAGACTTTTGTTCCGGAGTTTGTTTGGGCACTTTCTGCTTTTTTACGTCTTCAAGTCATTCCTGCGCTTGATTCGTTGAATCATTCCGATGCTGGTCCTGAACTTCTTGGCTAGATCGCGAGTAGAGGCAGATTTGTTCCGTTGAAAATAATCCACAACTTTTTGGTCCAAATCAGGGTTGCTGGAGCCGGGTTTCCGGCCACTTCTTGGTAAATCCTTGAGGGAGCACTCCTTACCAAACTTTTCGATGATGCGTTTTACACTTGCCGGGTGAACATTTACTCTTTTCGCAATCTGGTTGTAAGTAACACCCTTTTCGGTGCACCAAGTGTGCAGAATTTTCTTTTTAGTCTCAAATTCAATTCGCGACATTTTGAATACAACTTTATCAACGGAAATGAATGAACCGAATAATCATTTTTGACATGTAAACAAAGCAAATGGCGCTTACACGCTAAAAATATATACAGTAGTTTATGCGTAGTAACGCATCGAATGTTTATAACTACTTTTCGATACACTCCTTAGTATTAGTTCACGACACTGAAAATGTCTGCACATAGTAGACGAAATACGCGTATCTGTCAAGATAAGCAATAAAAGTAGTTGGTTTTAAATGGAAAATACTAATCTTTTTTCTCGTTTTCTAGCTACAGGTATTCCGCTAAACAGCTCATATTTTCCACGATTCAAGCTTAAAATTCTAAAGAAAAGAAAAAATTGTGTATTATACACTGCGAAGTTTCCGACAAGTATGCATAAAAAATTCCCTCCGTGAATTTCATATTCCTAACAAAGAATACTACTAGGTAAGTCTAGTTGATAGTTTTTGAGAGAGCACTAGGCCATCCCTTATTTTGAAAAACACGGCCAAGTCGAAAATTCCACCTCTTGAAATGTTTGTCTTGACTAGAACACAAACATCCTGAAATTTGAAGATCGTACGTTGACGTAAAGTGCTCCCCTAACGGACCTGAAGAAATGGTAGTACGGGTGACTACCCACGCGGTGGCAAGCACGCTACTGTAGTGTATGGTCTTGCAGGTCCACCATGATCAGTGCCGTCAGGTTGATAACATTTCATGTTCGTTTCTTTTAATTATAAATTTTGTTTTGGCCACTTTATCATAAGTACACCAGTTTTTAGGTACAAAACAATAAGGTCATCATATGTACAAAACGATTCAAAAAGTAGGTGTAAGGAAGCCAATTAAGTGTTTTTATTCAACAAAGTTTGCCAAAAAAGTTGAAGTTTAGGTTGAATAAAAACACTTAATTGGCTACCTTACACTTACTTTTTGAATCGTTTTGTACATATGATGACCTTATTGTGTTTTACACAATACAATATTGAATTCAAATTGAAATTTAAATATGACTTCATCGTTCCGACCGCAGAAAAACGCTGTCTTTTGATAAGCAGCTATCGGAACACTAATGGGTTTCTTGTCGTTCAACTAGTTCAAAGTTTTCCATGTTGATTTGTAGTTTTCCAGGATTTTTATTTCTCCAAGTGTGGACTATTTGAGAATCTCAGTACCACCATTCCCGTTTTGAAGCGAGAAGTGAAAATTTGTTCAAGTGAGCACTGACTGTGATGAAACTAGGCCCTCAAGTTGCATTGTACCTAATGGAGCCGCGATCCCTGTCTGTTATAATCTTAGCCTACAAGGTGTCTGCAAATAATCCGTACAAACTTTGTTGGCAACACAACCAAGTGGATTAAACTAAGCATACCTACATGGTTTAACATCTTGACCCATTGTCTTTATACGCAGTAAGTTTGGATTCACTGAAAATTTCAAAATCTTCCATTGGAGTCATAGTTCACGACGAATTGAAGCTTCAGTCATATAAACTGTGCAAGAGTCACTACTCTAATGAAACAATGAAAGCAAACCGGTTGAGAAAAGCTATGGTGCTCCTGAACCGCTTATCCGAGGGCCGCAATCGGTCACCGATGAAAAAGTGTTCACAATCGAGCATCATCACAACCACCAAAATGATCGGCAGTTGCTTCCTGCTGCTTCCAAAATCGTGGAAGTATTTCAAGGAGTCAGCATCCCTCAAGGGGGTGAAAGTGAATCAAGCGGTATATCAGTCAGAAGCTACTTACTGACACAGTAGCTTCTTGGGCATTGCTGCATTTCGGCAAAAATGAATGGATTTTTCCATAAGACTGGGCGCCGGCTCATGGAGCAAAACATACTATTAGTCTTTGCGAACGCATTTTCCCAAGCTTGAAAAGATGAGTGGCCTTCTAACTCACCGGATTTGAATTCGATGGACTATTCGGTATGGTCCATCTTGGAGTCAAGAGTCTGCAGCAGTACACCACAAAATCACTAGAACTTCTTAAATCGTCTATTTAAGGTTTGGGAACAAATATCTGTCGAAGAACTCGTGGCCATCGCGGATAACTTACCGAAACGTTTGAAGGCGTGCATCTCATAACGAGGTGGCCATTTTGAAATGAACAAATAAAACTTGTAATTTGCAAACATATTGCTGTAACAAAAAATATATATTGAGCAACAATATATATTAGTTTTAACACCATTTCGTTGTACGGCTCATATTCAGACACCCTGTATGGTGTAGCCTTGATGAGATAACGGAGGTATTTTGGTTGATCCTTTGATGTAGCAAACACTCTCGAAACCTAATTCATATGAAAAATCTGCCCTGAGGTTGGGATTTTTGCATGACACACGGTCAGCCATTTAAACTCAGTTTTGAGTCGTTTTTGACTCACTTGCATCATTAATTACTTTTAGTTAATTTTGAGTAAGTTTAATTTTGTTAATTTTGAGTAAGTTTAACTGATATTGAAAAGTCGACAAATTAAAAAACGTCTACTCAAATCGACACAAAATGAAAAAAAAAAAAACATCGACTCAAATCGACTTTGTGTGCTACAAAAGGAAGAAAGATTGTTGGGACGTGGCTGAGTAGCTCAGTGGTTATCCGTTCTGCTTACTGAGTAGATGGTCAGGAGTTCAATCCCAGGCCCGTCCCCTTCCTTGCCATTTGTCATTTGCCTCTCTTTCTATCACCACTAGATTTAAATTAAAAAGCAGTCTACTGCTCTTTCTTTCAAAGATCGCAGCACTTACCACAGTGAATCCATGATCTAAAAATAACCTGCCTCACTAACAGAAAACTATCCGTCCCTTGACAATTGTGGAGACAGAGGTAAACACGGTCTCTCTAACCAACGATTGTGTCAATCTAATCATCTTTTTTTCCCCTCCACAAAAACCGTGAGGACGTGGCCGGCGTCGGTACTTATCTATAAATAGTATGAACTAATGAACTTGTACATTGAAGATGTAAAGCTACTCCCAAGCTCCATCTTTGTGGTTCTCTGTGCAATAACACTAGTTCTGATCGGTAAGGAAGAAAGATAGTAAGAATATTACATTTCAAAAAAGTTTTTTTTAAGAACAATAAGTGATGTGTCCTGTCTAGCGTTCCGTCTTTCGATTGTACCTAGTTGAAATTCGGCGGTTTGCACAATCCTTAAAAATATATGTGAAGTAGAATTTTGAAATAAGCTTAATAATTTAAAACGCACATGTTCACTCTTTCACACAGCGAGATCTTGCCGTTAAAATAGGCTAAAAACCACTTTCCATCAGGAAAACTGAGACTGGAACTGACTACCCTTCTGGACACCATCTGGCTCGGACAGCAAAAACAGGAATTCCCTCCGATTGCACTGCCCACACAGATAACCAGCACGAGACTCGCCGGGCAACTTTCCTTCACACAAAAGCGTCCACACGCAGCGTCGCACCTTGGGAGAAAATGTTGGCGTCCTCAATTAGTGGCCAGGAAAAGCTGCAGCGCTCCAATTTCCTCCGGATCACGTTCCTGACGTTTTAAATTCACATTAACAGGCTAGTCGACAGGTCGATCGTCTGGTGGCTGGCGATGAGGCAAAGCACGACCAGAATATTGATTAAAGGCGAGCACGACGCACGACGGACACCGGGATATGGGAAAATAAATCAAAATTTCTGTGGGCCTCGAAAATGGCGCACATAAGGTGTGTGTGGGTGTGTGTGTGATTGTTTGTTCATTGGGAAGTTGGTAATCGAAATGTAATTTACATGCCATATGTGTTTGATCGCCACAATCTGTTCACCGAGGTCCCCGAGGGGGGAAACAATAAAATGTTTTAATTAATTGATTGGGCCCTGGACACAGAGTTTGGTGCGTGCGTGCGTGTGTAATTGCCTACAGTATAACTTTCACGGTATGCAATTTGATAAAATAAAACAACACAAATAAATTTGCGACCACCGACACACGAGCGAAAACAATCGAAAATGCGTGTCGGAAGAATGGCCTTTTTTTAAATATTGAATATCAATTCCCCCCTGGGAGAGAACAAGATAAACTTGAATTGAGCAACTCACTGATAATTCCATATTTTGAACTAATATTTGAACCTCATCACATTTCCATCAGCTGTTTGCACCATTTGAAATGTTTCAACGAGATTAGTATTTGCTGACAAAACATTGCCCAGCAAACCGGCAAACACCAGAAACAATTGGAGCTGATCAATTATCCGCATTCATTAACCGTCTGTTTGTGATTCATTGTAATCATCGTTCCCGTTCCACAGCCAGCTCCACATCAAACTGCACGCTGGCTGGTGCATTAATTACAGCAACATAATACCGAACAGCAAACATATGTAAACCCCCTTTCAAAGGCTTCACTGCACAATGCGCTTGTGTGAATGTTAACTCGTGACATTTTAATTACAAAAATTAATAGAACGAACATCAACAGCCACTATTTGCGAGCACCGACCGGAGCCTAGTGAAACACACTGCTGGAATGTTGTTCAAGCCTCCCCTCGATCCCCCCCCCCGGAGCTTTTAGCATAAATGCCACTCACAGCGCAGCTCAGCAAACCCCGAACAACAAATTGATTCGCACGTACTGCTTTTTGGTTTTGTTGCTTTTGGATTGTTTGTTTCTTTTCACCAACCGCCATCGGGCGTTTTGGCAGACGTTGCTTGCCGAGAGTTGGCAAATGGGTCCGGACACCCAGGGGTGGTGTGTTAGAATTCGCGACACTTTTTTGTATTGAGGAATATTCACAGAATCGAATCTCCGCTTGCGGAAGTTGAACGAAGAAAAACACCAACTTAGAATGTAAAAACTCCCCCAACTTACACTTACACTGCAACGCTCCCTTCTGTTAAGCATGTATTATTGTTTGTGATCGAATTGTTCGCCAATAAATAGGCAACATGCACGGCGACACAAACAAACAGCCTTGTTTCCACTTTGGATAAAACATGTGTAAACACTTTGGTATTGTTTTTTCTTTACCCTCAGGGGGAAGAGGGTGGAGTTGTTCCAATGTGGGATTTATCGCTTTCGATTGTGTGTTTTTTTTTCCACGACTCGCCGTAATGGAACTCAAAATGGGAATATGCAATTAAACTGCGTGACAAACACAAACGCCGGTCACCCATTTGTCACGGTGCAGCAGTCAACTTTGTGGTTGATAACGGTTTGTTTGATTACGCAAATTGTGTGTAATTCGATTCTTTGAGTTGGTAAATCGTTTCGCTGAGTTCAGCCATCGGTAGTATCAATTGTGGTTAGAATCTTTTGGGGGAAGAGCGCTTCTGGGTTTCTTGTTCGTTCGTTGTTGTCTTATGAATTATGGCTCCAACCCGGAATTAAAACAGCGTTTCCAGGCGAAATGACCTATCGACCTACTTCGAGGGTCTCTGATTTAATTGAAAATTTGTGCACGCGTTTTACCCACGAAGGTAAGTTTTTCCCACTGATGCAAAAATAATTAAGACTCAAGAGTCAGTTTTAAAAGAAGGCGTAAGCATTTTGAATAGCACTTCAATTAGTAATTTCTAGCTCAAGAACCATTGGTTGTACAAAAAATATGTCCAAAAACAAGTTGTGGCCCTATGTGTGAAGGATGAAAAAAATATATGCACTCTTAAAAATAATGTAAGAAAAAAAAATAAACATTAAAACTTATCAACAGATTTTTTGAACCTGTTTAGTGGAATACCTGTAACAGTAATTAGAAGAAAAATAAGTATTTTCCATTAAATTCCAACTATCATTGTTATCTTGACAGATACGCGTCGAGTTATTAGTACAAGACATTGCAGAAGTCGGCACATTGTAAACCAAATACGCGTATCTGTCAAGATAACAAAGGTAGTTTGAATTTAATGGAAAATACTAATTTTTCTTCTAATTTCTAGTTTTTTTTAATTTTTTTAATTTTTGATTGTGAAAATTTTAAGTTATAACCCAAATTTCGGCAAAACTTCCAGCATGGAGAAATGTCACGGAAAAGGTTCTAAAAAATAAACTTTTGGTGTATTTCTCAATATAAAAAAATTGCGGGAATAAACGTATTCTGGTGATATAACCTGATTTTTGAAATGTTTTAAAATTTGTCAGCTCCCGATGATGATCTTCGTAAGAGCATCCGTTCTCAAAATATTTCCGATTTAATGTTATCATATGCGAATAATACCCGGAAATACGACCTTTTTATAAACTATTCGCGTTTCTCCAATAACCAGAAAACATTTTCCGATTTTTTTGTTTAATTTCCAACAACTCTCTTCTTGACAGCAAGACAATTGGATGAACGGTTCAATAGATGTGGGATAAAATGATTCAATTAGTATTTTTAAAATTTTCGTTTAACATCCCAAGTAAAAATTTCAGTTCTATTCCAGCTGTATAGCACTCCTCTCGGCTTTGTTGGTGAAACTACATTCAAAATTGTTTTGTCCACCAACAACTCCTCTATGCATCTTTAAAGCCGAAATGTGTACAAAGTGGCCCATTCTATAGACGGTTGTGAAAACAAATTAATAAAACCTTTCTAAAACCATAAAGATTTTGAAAATTTTCTAGTGAAAGATGTTATGACCATTTGAGAACCATCATAAGACCTATTGGCCGCCATCAAAATCAGGGCCATATGGTCACAGCTGTCAAACTTCACGGCGATATCGTGGTTGGTTTTTGTTGTTCTGCTTTGTTCGATTCTCTGCTCTTCTGATTCATTCAACAGTAAATAATGGCTGAGAAAAATGTTTTAGTTTTGCGCGAAATTATCTTTGATTGCAAAATATATGAAACAAATTGAGTTCTTTTTTATAGCGTATCATGCTCCAAATCATATGCGCATTTAATTTTATGGTGAGTATTGGCACGATAAGAGCTGGAAATTAATGCGCCTCGGAAATTATGCGAGTTATCAACAACAAAAATGAAATTGAAAGAAATATATTTGATAAATTAATCATGAAACTCCTGAAAATTGATGTAATTCAATCGGGTTATCTAAAAGAATACCGAAGTTGGGCTCAAATCTACAGTTCAATTGTATTACATTTAATATTTGGTGTATTTATTTTTCCACATTTCAATTATTTAAATATGGCAATATGGCGATTGGAAGATATCACAGTTTTGCCAAAAAGCCAATTTATCTTAGCAATTGCTTCTATAAAACTATCTGGCCATTTGTTTGCATTCCTCAATGCCAATTAGCCGTTTAATGCATTTACTGGAGGCAACATGGTTTTAAAATGCTTTTTCAACTGACCATAATAAGATTATATGAATGAGTCCTAAAACGGCATTTCAAACCAGAATTTTGTGAGTTTATAAAGTCAAAATAAAACCTTTGATAGGAGTGAAAGGAATGTTAGAAGTCAAGTTTTTAAGATCGTTGTAAAGAAACTGTGTAGGTTCTTATAAACCTGACTAAAATTTGAAACCTGTTGGCACCTCTTGCTGCCATAATAAAACCGTATTGATTTCTAGTGGCTTTCATAAAACTTTAATAAATCTTAATAAAGCTGAATGGTTTTGGCAATGTTACTTGAGATATGCCTATTTTGCTTCATATTGTATATTTAAAACATTGTGTGTAAAAACTTGAAGCTCTAACGTCAGTTTTGGAGAAAACTTCAGGGTGGAGCGATCTGAAGAGAAAAAAGTGTCTCTAAGGTCAACTTTTAAAGCATTTTAAAAATCTCAACTATTTGCCAAAACAAACGTGTTTCGATGTTGCAGTGTGATTCTAGCAGAAAATACCGCCTTTTCATAAATTATTCGCGGTTCTCCAGCATCACAAAAGTATCAGTTTTGAATTATGCGTTTAATTTCCTACAACTTACTCTTAGCCCGCAAGACGATTCTATAAACAGCATAAGAAGTACGGAAAAATTATTAATTATTTTTTTATAATTTAGTTTACTTGTATTTCTAACTAGCCGAACCCGGTGCGTGCACTGCTACGCTTGCAATTAAATGAAGAAAAATTTAATGTTACTGGCACTGAGTTTGTTTTCTTGTTTCTGAGTTTTCAGGGGTTCAAACTTCTATCAAAACATGCTTCTTACCCGAGAAATACACGTTTTGTGTTTAAGTTTCCTGAATAATTCTCATTTTTGGTAGAAATATGTGTTTCATTTGTATGGGAGCCTTCCCTTCCAGAGGGGGTGGTTTCTCAAACCACCATACAATGATTGCCTTCAAAACCCGCCACATGCCAAATTTGATTCGATTTGCTTGATTAGTTCTCGAGTTATGAAGAAATTGGTGTCTCATATGTATCAGAGCCCCCCTTTCGGAGAGAGTATGAGTCTCAAACAATCATAAGAACCTTCCGCAGCCCCAAAAATCCCTTCATATAAATTTTCACGTTGGTCGGTTCAGAAATTTCCGAGTCTATAAGGGTCTGACAGGCAAACAGACAGACAGAAATTCATTTTTATGTATATAGAAATCTACCCTCCAAAAACCTCCACATGACAAATTTGGCTCCATTTGCTTGATTTGTTCTTGAGTTATGCTGAAATTCGTATTTTATTTGTATAAGAGACCCCTCTTTCAGTGAGCGGAGGAGTTTTAAACCACAATAGAAATATTTCTTGTCATCGAAAAACTCCACATGCCAAATTTGGTTCCATTAACCTGATGAGTTCTCGAGTTATTCAGAAATTTGTATTTGCTGCGCATAGTAAAGTTAATATATTGTTTCTACATTAAGATTAGTTTAAATTTAATTTGACAAAGGCTTGCAATTTTTTTCCTATTTAAATACTGGGATTCAGACATCAGACATAAATATCGCTTTCTTAAACTGCTTTAGTATGTTTTTCAAAAGCTCATAAGTTTTTAAATAAATGCCTGACACACTATTGTGTCATGTTCAACTACTTCCGATATAACGATAAAGCTAAGATTCTTAAGCGCTCCTGATTCGAAATAGCAAATAACAAAGGAATGAATTGCCTTGTTTATTATTCCAATAACTAATTTGAACGGCATCTTGAAGAACAAATGTATAATTTTAGGAAAAATCACACAGCATGACAACTTTGCCATTGCTTGAATTATTTTTCGTGTGTCTCAAAAACGAGGATTGTTCGGTTTTGATATAATCATGGGTGGCCAATTATTTTAACTTTTCGGTTGGCAAAACATCTTTTCCTGGTTTTCATGTTGTGTACAAGTGACAGTTACGTACCCGGCATGTTCGCGTGTGTGAACAAGACGAACAGTAGCGCTATGCTTCCTCTAAAGTTTATAATCTGTTTAATTTGAACCGTTCATTCAATCATCTTGCGGTCAAAAAGAGAGTAGCGTAAAATTTATAAAACATTTCGAAAAACCAACTCTTGTTGTTGGAGAATCCAGATTAACGATTAAAATTAAATCGCAAATATCTCGAGAACGGATACACTCGCGAAAGTAAGCATGAGGAGTTTAAAAAATTTAAAACATTTAAAAAATCAGATTTTATAATCAGAATACTTTTTATCCCGCACATATTAAATTTTTGAGAAATGAACCGTAAATTGATGTTCTAGAAACTTTTTTCCCTGATATTTCTCCATCCTGAAATCTTCGCTAAAATTTTCGTTATAACTTAAAGTTTTCACAGTCAAGAAATATTAAAATCAAAAATCGTTTTTTGAGACATATAAATTTTCATGTTAATTGTTGATTTTTCTTCCGAATTTTTATATTCTCAGTGTATATTTCTGTCACAACCTTCACACATAGGGTTACACCTTGTTCTAAGACAGTTTTTTTTGTACGGCCAAAGGTTTTCGAGCAACATATTATTCATTTAAGAGCTATTCGAAATGCTGACGCCTTTTTTAAAACTGACTCTTGAGTCACAAAAATCTATGTTAGCGCGGAAGATGCTCAGTCTCCAAGCCAAACGCGTATGAAAAGTTTCATTCAAATAAAAAAAATATAGAAAATATTTTACACTTTTCCAGGTTATTTCGCCTGGAAACGCTCAAAAGCACAACATTACATAAAGTTGCTTACTAAATAGTGTTGCATCGTGATGGATGACGAAACTTACGCCAAGGCCAACTTCGTCAATTTTCTGCGCAAGAATATTTCGTGTTCGAAAGAAGAAATTACCGAATTCGGCAATGAAGTTTCCGATCTTGCAGTTGATTTGCAGTTGTGGTGAAATAAGCGCTCCCTTCATCACTTCCGGGACTATCAACGGTACGATTTACTGGGAAAATCGGTTGTACAAAATGGGTGGAGTGAAAAGGAAAGTGCGCACATTCGGGAAGGAAGATAAAATTGAATGAAACAAATTTTGTAAAACATATTGCATTAGTAGTCTTTCATTCCCTGAACAATTCATGGCTCCCATAATCGGCTTAGTTTTGGTGAGTAAATATGTGTGAGCCATTTTTATCGTATACACCCTTTAAGATGTTCCAAATTTTTCTCGAGGCTTCAGATAGCATGAAAAGTAAAACACTTTAAAGCTGAAGATCCTTCTCTAACATTTTCAGCATATATAGTTTAGATGACCTAATATTATCCTAACACTATCTTATAATGCCTTGTGAACATAAAGAGGAATCTATGAAAATAGATAAGTAGGTAACGTAAACGAGTTCATTAGTAGACAACTTTGAAACGCCATTCAATCCTTTTATGTTCTGAACTTAGTGATGGATAGGATGACGTAGATCATTTCATGGTTGTCTCATAAAGTCAATTCATGATTAAAAGCATACTGCAACTCAATATAAAGGAAAAAAAATGTTACTGTTAGTGATGTGTGCCTTTATTTCTTAGTTTCGGGAATAGTTTGGCTATAATATAGTACTTCAAGACTACATTATTAAATATTACTTGCAGATCACAGTCTCATCAAAACTACAGACTCAATGAAAAACCATTGTTATTGCGGTTCATCTTTAGTTCTGTTGTCAATTTGATAATAGCGAAGTGACGGGGTGCGACTGAGAATCGTGTAATAATAATTTCAGCAAGCTTTGTGCTCATCTTTGTAATCCGAAACTATTTATCTTAAGAGCATTGGGCGAGCATTAAAGGCTCAATTAGTTTTGTTAAGGAATTTCCCTTCCAAAATGTGTGATAGTCGGTAGGATTTTCCCATTTTTTATTTTGTATAATTAATTATATTAGAGTATTTGTCCGGTTTGGCGCTAGTGAATTGGTGAGTATTAGCAGTTTGGAAGTCGATATAGAGTCGCCTTCTAGCGGAAGATTTCAATTATCGGCAAGGTAAGGATAAAAGAAAAAGAAAACAAGTGCAATGTAAAAAACCGCCATTTGGTAGTCAGAAGCAATGAACGAAGTCAACACGCATGTGCACGCGCTGGCATATAATTTAAGCTACACTCACCACGTGGTGAACATAGGAAGAGCCGTGAAGTTCTTTTCTTCTTTCGTTGCACAGTGATTGTGATATTTGAAGTGTTTTTACTTTTGATTTTCATTTGTTTGCATTTTTCCACGAAGTACATATTGTATTCCTGCAGTTCCATGCGATAACGATGGTGTGAACATATTTGTCGAATAGCGGAGTGCTACTCCTGTAGAGACAGAAATACATCCTTTAGCATAATAGGGAGGCCATGCAAATGAAGACTGAACATATACACAAATTTCCGGTGAGATCTATCTGATTTAAACTAAATTGAAACGGTACTACTAAATACCTGGCATCCACAAAACAATATGCTTTGATGGCGGAAGTGTATGCAAAATAGCTGCATCCATTTTGTGTTTGTACTGTGTTTAAGCGGGGCTTGTTGTAAGTGAACACAAAAGCACACTCAAACATTCGCACCTCCCCCCCCCACACACACACACACAATCATTTTGGTTTCTGAAATTCATACATTCACTTCTGAACATCAATAAGGGGCTATTCATAAACCACGTAGACCTTTCTGGGAGAAGGGGGAATTTGACCAAAGTCTACGCTTCATACAAAATTTCAAAATAATGTGTGAAGAAAAGTCTACGAGGGAGGGAGGGGGTGGGTCTGAGTTTGTCAAAAATGAGTCTACGTGGTTTATGAACAGGCCCTAACTAGTGAGCAGTTCGACGCCAAATCAGTAAATGACAAAACTTAAGTATTTTAGATTTGGCCGAAACTTTGTAAACGTGTACGGAATAATAATAAAAGTGTTTTGGCATGAGGAACCGTCGCTTTGATATGAGAGTAACTTTTGAGAAGGGCTTGTGCTTCTTCATACAACAGTTTTAGATAAGCAGTAGCTCAAAAATCTCTCGTTTTACAGCAAAATACTCTGAAAAGAAGTGGCAGAGAGTCAAAATGTACTTAAAAAAAAATACTAAAAACATTTTTTTTACATGAAAAATCATTTTTTAAACTTGAGATTTAAATTTCCAAAATAAAAATTTTAATTTATTTTTAAATCTCGATGGTAGATTTGGTTGAAAGGCTATTGTTTGAGAGGTAAGAAAAACATGGAATTGCAAAGTTTATTTTTTTAATTTTTATATTGGGAAGCAGCTTCATCAGACATAAATGTTATTCTCTTTATTTGATTTCGCTTTTTTAAGTATGTTAATAGTTTGGATACTAACACTTGTGCTACTATTGTATCATGCCTTCAGACACAACAACAAAACTAAAATTATGTAATTCTCCTTGATCTTTGAAATATAAAATAAAGGGTGTGTTGATAATGAAAAAAAGTCGCACTGATTCTGACAGCAGGATTATTTATTGCTTCAAACTTAAAGATAAATTCATTAAGTTGTGAATCAATTCAGGGCACATTCTTACCTACTTTATACAGTGCTCTATAACATCGACAATTAGATTTCTCAACTCGGCAAAACTCTTAATACTGTTCACCTTAGATGAATATCTATGAGAATGTTACGATAGTATAAGTAATATAATTATATCTAACATTCAACATTCAGGTTTTTCTAACCAACCTAAAGTCATAAAGAATCTACGACCCACTACTTTTTATCAACTTCAGGATAGGATAATTAGTCTTAAGTATGGTAACTCATATAAGCACCACTTACGAATTAATAATAAATTTTAAGGAGATGAACCAGCCCAGGGCTGAAAATCTCGATAATAGAGAAATAAAAAGAAAAGAAATAATAAATTTTAGAAGCACCGCATGCCTGCAACTGTAAATATTCCTTTCAGTCCATTGTCGTCTGTTTATTTACCTCATCACGGTGTGGAGAAGGCTGATAGCACGACTACCAAACTACGGCTAGTTTTCGATGCTTCGTGTCGGGCGGAAAGTGGAATACCGGTGAATGAGGCATTAATGGTCGGTCCTGCCCTTCAAGACGGCATACAGGACATATCACTGCGGTTCAGGATGTATCGGTTCGCGATTATTGCCGAAGCCGAGAAAATGTATCGGCAGCTTCGTTTTCACCCGGTCGATTTTCCACTGCATCGTATCCTCTGGCGTGCTTCTTCCTCGGAATCGATCAAGACATTCGAACTGACCACCGTCACCTATGGCACTGCCTCAGCACCGTATTTGGCCACAAGGTGTCTGTAAGAGCTGTCAAGGCAAGGTGCTGATCAGTTTCCTCACGCGGCGCTAGTGCTTTAGAAGGATTTTTACATGGATGACATGCTGACTGGTGTCGACGATTAGGAAGAAGGACAGGAATTATGCAGGCAATTGCGAGGCCTGTTGCAGCCCGCGGGCTTCAACTTACGAAAATGGGCATCCAACTCTACGGCCATCTTCTCGGTCATATCCACCGAGTTAAGCGACGAACGAGCAGTACTAGCGTTAGATTCGCCCACTACCATCAAAACCCTTGGACTTATATGGGAATCATCGACGGACCTACTCCACTACTCCATTCCCTAATGGTCCCAAACGAACACTATCACCAAACGAACTGTGCTATCGGACACAGCAAAACTCTTTGACCCGCTCGGGTTGATTGGTCCGGTAGTTTTCGTTGTTAAGATCTTTGTCCAATCTCTCTGGCAAACGTCTGCATCCTGGGATGACCCGCTAAAGGAATCCGAAGCGCAGCGCTGGCTGGAGTTTTGTAACAGTTTAAGTACATGGCTTAGCAGCGATCAACATTCCAAGATGGGCGGCGCCATGTTCTCGTATCTATCGAAGTGCACGGATTATGCGATGCTTTTGAAAAGGCATGTGGAGCTTGCGTATACTTAAGAACGGTGTCGAATAACGGTACGATTGCTGTACGCTAACTTGCCACGAAATCGAAAGTGGCTCCTCTCGGCGACTCGAAAAGGCAGGAGCGCATTTCTTTTCTTGAGTCATCTCTACCACAAGGTTTAATGCAGTACAACATTGAAAGTCAAGCCCATATGCTGGACAGATTCCATGATCACTCTACATTGGCTTCGTTCAACACCTTCGCGGTGGAAAACTTTTATTGCAAATCGTGTTTCGGAACTGCAGCATCGGCATTTGGGCGCATGTTCCAGGGAGCGAAAATCCTGCAGCCATCATTTCCCGCGGCATGTACCCAGCACAGCTGCAAGAAATCGCAGCCTGTTCGAATGGTCCACCATGACTTAGCCAACCCTCGTGTTTTTGGCCACCTCTTCACAAACCTCTGTCGACTTGCCGCCCGAACTACTGAAAGAAAAAACTGTATCGCTGCCGGTTCAGATGCATCCTCCAAGCGAGATATTCTTTCTCCGATCATCGTTTTCGGCACTGGTTCGTATCGTTGCTCTTCTTCACCGCTTCGGTCATAACAGAAAGCCTGGCTATCGTGCAGATCGGCGGTACGGTTTCCTGCAAACTTCGGAACTATCTGAAGTCACCAACAACCTAGTTCAACTAGCTCAAATCGAAGCGTTCCCCAAAGACATCGCTGCAGTAGCCAAAAACGGTCAGGTTGACTCTAACTCTAAACTTCGAAAACTCGCAATCCTACTAGGGATCCTACGACTTCGTGGCCGACTCAGACATGCAGTCATATCTGAAGGCAGGAAACAACCAATCATTTTGCCAGTACAACATCCTCTAACTGTATCTATAGTCCCCTATTATCACCTGAAGCACTTACACGCCGGACCTCAGTTGCTCACATCATGTGTCCGGGAGAGATTTTGGCCACTTCGTCTTCGAGATTTGGCACGATGCGTAGTGCACTCTTGCGTGAGTTGTTTTCGTTGCCGTCCTCGTAACCTCGAGCAGCTCATGGGAGACTTGCCTCCAGAAAGAGTTATGCCATCGTTGCCCTTCCTCAACACCGGAGTAGATCTTTGTTGACCGTTTCAGTATTCGCGTCTTTTGCAGCGTCCGGATGCATGCGTTTTGATGGACAATGAGACCTATGTAAAGGAGAACTCAAAAACCCTTCCAGGTCCACAATACTTTACTGCCGTCGTCGGGGAGGATGTGAGCGATGCGGACAGGTTGATTCAAGTGGAGAAATTCGGTTGAAAGGTACCGGTATGGCAAGCAATATGTTCCTATGGTTTGAAGTCAACCATTTTTTACACTACCGGAACTATAAATGCGGAAATCTATCGATCTGAGTGTCTCCAGAAGAGATTGTTGCCTTTATATAAGAAGCATAGTACACCTCCACTGTTTTAGCCGAATTTAGCGTCGGCTCACTATGCCAAAATCACTCTCAATTGGCTTGCGGAAAAGGGTATAGATTTCGTTGAGAAAAATATCAATCCACCAAATTGCCCTCAGCTTCGACCCATCGAACGTTACTGGGCAATCGTGAAGAGGGTCTTCAAGAAGACTGGTAAGGCAGCTGGGAACATGCAGGAGTTCAAAAAAATTTGGGCTCAAGCGTCCAAAAACTGCGATGCAACACTTGTCCGGAACTTGATGAAGAGCATTCGATCCAAAGTTCGAAAATTTGTGAAGGAATAACTTAAATTTCATCCGGTCTTCATTATGTTCAAATTTAACCTCGTACAATAAAGGATCAATTTTTTGTATGAATAGAATATCGGTTTTCAACATAATTTGAAAGAAAGTTTGTGAATAGCTTATTGTCTATACACTCCTTATGCCAAATTTGAACATTAAAAGCGCTCAAGATTTCACTTCGGACGAAACTGTTAAAATGCATTAATTTCTGCGATTCATCTTCCCACCTTTCAGGAGTCGTGATGTAACGAAAACTGACGCTCAGCAACCATTGGAATTATGGAGTTATGAAAAATGATCACCTTGTGTTACGAGGCGCGCGCACGTTCCCCTTCGCGATTGACCCAGTTTGCCCAAGTTCGATGCCCATCACGCCGCTCACGATCCCAATCGGCATTTCCACAAACAAGATTCGCACGTTCCAATGTGATCTAGATCAGAGTGCGATATTATTCAGGCAACGATTGAAGGAGTTCAATAATGTTTTCGGTATTGCAAATTGGATGAATCAACAAACGAACTAAGCCCGTCAGAGCAACTGCATCAATTTCGAAAACTGAATCAAATTTTAATGAATCCCGTTGTTCGATGGGCACCCTCCCGACCCACTAATAGCCAGCTTAATTAGGTTTGTTAAATACCTTTTATCCCATTAACGGAAACGTGCGCCGATCATCAGCGGAGGCCAATCCAGTCGGGTGTCTGAAATTGAAAATAATCAAATGCAGAAAGAGCCATGTTAATCGCGTTACATCGTTTTGCGTCGATTGTGTTTTAAACATTGATTAAAATAAAAAGCTGCAAATTACATTCGAACGACATAATTATGTGCCCTGCACTGGCGGCTGGCATACGCAGCTTTTGCATTTTAATGAAATTTTCCTGTCAATGGGCGTGGGTGTGGTGACCTTGATTGTTGTCGACGGCTATTTTGTGGCTGGTTTGATGTGCTTTCCCCTCCCCGCGGGAACTACAACAGCGAAGAGGCGTGTGCTCCACGCCAGCATAGTCGGGAATCAGGTCTATTGAAGCCGCACGGGGAAATAATCGGAACCACTTACGGCAGCAAGGTTGTGCGAAAATTTGCGGCCATCAAAACCCTACAATTTCTGCCGCATAGAACGAGCGATTTGACGTAAAGAGTGTGTCGTTCGAGTTCGGCCTCTTCGGCACCGTCGAGTATAATTAGCATGCATTTAGCGCGATTCCCCACGGTGCGGTGCTTTCTGTGAGCAGTTGCTTTTCAGTTCCATCAGAAGTGTTCCATTTTCAAAGAGAGCTTAGCGGCGCGAATTACGTAACGATGGGAAGGTCTTCGGGTCATCAACTTGGCTTTCTGGGTGGAGAAGATTGGCTGAGATTTTTCCTTCGATGGGAGGTTTTACGCGACAATGGGAAGCATTGGTTTGGTTTGGCGTAAATTCGTTGGGCACGTATCCCTCACAACAAAGTAGAATAGAAATTTGAAAACTGGGAAAAGGACAGCCGAAGATGCACATTAAAAATGATTCACAACTCTGAAGTAACATTCTGTTGGTTCTCTGTGCAACTTCGGCTAACTTCGATTAACATCGGGAGGTCATTCTTCAACATCCATACTATTGGATTAAATCGAACCAAAGCAGCTCTAAAGGTTAGGGAGAGCAAACTGAAATATTTTGATAAATTCAGGCGTAAGTATTATACATCAAGTTTCTTTACTCATAATTCTAGGGCAATAATTCATTTAGTATCAGAATGCGTCCGTTTGTCCATTCTGTGTTGTGTCAAATTTCATTTTTGAACGTTGAGTTTCGAATTGTAATGCTTTTAGTGTAATTACCTGTACTGATCAACCAAATTCACCACTCAAAAATTAGTTTGCTTTGATTCAACCTACTGACTTCCATTATCTATGCCTGATCTCTTAACGTCTTTTGCTTTGTTTATGTTTTTTTTGTTGACGTAAGAGCACGTTTTTTTTCTATACTGGGGTACAATTTAAAATAATATCGGATTGCGACCGTCGTGACAAGTGGTCAGGTTTTGGGCCTTAATAATTCAGTCATTTCTCAAACAAATTTTAAAACTTTTGCACCAATCGTTTGAAAATATGTTTATGCATCAATTCCAAAAGAAAACAATGTTGATTTTGGACCACATCTATTGAAAAAATAAATGCTAAGCCTTGTCTTAAAGTGTATATTAGCCCCTTTAGACCTAAAGGATTGCATATGACCCCAATGAGTTGAAGGCCAACAACCAAGAACATCCTGAATGTGAAGATTTTCAGGAAGAAAAAATAAATGCCTTATTGATAGTGCATTGCTTCTAAATATGGTACATATGCATACGTATAATTAATTTTTTTAATGATAAACGCTGAATATTTTTGTATCTTTCTGGGATGCTCTATGTTATCCAAAATTCACTTGGGTTCAGAACTTCAGATCTACAGTTGCAACAGTAGCATTTAGGGCTATATAAGCTAACAATATGTATACAAACGTATTTATTAAACTTTTTGGAAGGTCACCAGTCATTATTTGATTTTTTTTATGTTCTAGGTCATTCAAACTGTCCTTGAGTTCAGATCTTCAGATATACAGTAGTAACTATAGCTTATTGGGATATACAAAGTTACGCTACGTATTCAACCATTTCCAGAGAAGATTTGAGAACGTAAACAAACATTACGAGATAAACTGGGATGATCAGGGTCATCCAAACTGCCCTTGAGTTCAGAACATAAGACCTATAGCTGTAACAGTAGATTTTTGGGCTAAATAAGGTGACTATAGGTATCCAAACATATTCAATGTATCTTCAACAGTCAATATTTTATAACTTTCTGATCCTCTAGGTCATCCAAACTGTGTTTGCGATCAGAATTTAAGATTAACATTTGTAACAGTAATTTTTAGGCAATACTTAGTTACAATAAATATCCTACAGCTGTAACTGTAGCTCTCAGGACCAAACAGAGTAACAATATGTATTTGGGATGTTCTAGGTCTCCAAAATGTCCCATTAGTTCCGAAGATAGGGTCTACAGTCGTAAAATTAGCTTTATAACCTATGAAAGGTGGCGATATACGTTCAAAAACTTTCAGTGAATCTCCTGTAAATATGATCAGCAGTCATTGTCAAATTATCTTGGGTTGTTCAAGTTCCTAAAAAATGACTTGAGTTCAGAATTTAAGATAAACAGTAGTAACTACGACAACTATTCAAACAATAGTTCAATATTCCGAAACGTCCACAGACATCATAGGATAACCTTGTTAGTTTAAGGTCATTCAAAACATTCCGAGCAGGACCGAATAACTTGATAACTGGCGTTGGTATTTAGGAGCTCAAATTAAGAGGTAAAATACCTGAGGATAATACCATAAAACTGTTCCCACAATGTTATGCGAATACCAAAGTGAGGTAAGACAATACCAAAATAGTACCTCTCAGGTATTCCTTGGTATCCGAAATAACAAGTTTTGTAATTCGAGAGATATTTTGCTTACAATTCTTATGTATTTTGCTTAGGTATTTTACCTCTTAATCTGAGGTCTTTAATACCAAGGCCAGTTATCAAGATCAAAATTAGGTATTCATATGTTGTTGTCTCCTGCTCGGGATAGAGTCTACAATGGTTACAGTAGCTTTATCGGCTATACAAAGTTTAGTTAGTTTGCTTGGCATGAACATCCCAAGATTATCTCATAATGTCTGTTGGTCTTCCAGGGTATTGAATATGTTTGAATATATATCATTGTAAAGCGGATAAAGTTACTGTTACAACTGTAGTTCTCAAGTTCTAAATTCCAGAACTTGTCTGGAGGTGAGATTCAAACTCGTGACTTTGGCGTGAGAGGTTTGGATGTTAACCACTGCGCTGAGGTCACTCCTCTCAATTTGACGATTTTCGTTACACTATTTTGACGTTTTCAGAGGAATTGAATTGAACAAGTTAAAAATTAACGTAAAATTGACTTTTCGGCCTTAATTCTCTTGCACTCCTTGGATCCATAAAGTTGTTTCTTGTTTCTTGTTTCTTGTGTTTCTTGTAAGAACTTTCAAATTATATCGTTACTCCTTAGGAACAATGACTAGTAGAAAATAGTCCACCCTTGTGCTTTTCCCGTTTTTAAAGGGTGAACACGGAATTATTGCAACGCTTACAGCGGATAAAGCTACTGTTACAACTGTAGATCTTAAGTTCTGAATTTCAGGACAGTCTGGAAGACCTAGCACACCTCAAAAATATATATTCTACTTTTTTCAATCATTTCTTTGTTATTAAACACCAATTTAATCAGTGCTCACCAAATTTCTTGTATAACAACGCTTGGAAAATTTAGACCTAAAAGGGTGAATTCAAAGAATATTGCATTAATATGCTTTACATTTAGTTGCATAGTCCTACGTCATCATTCCAAACAACCCAATGGAGCTGTACCTTGTAGTTTCTCTCACCAATCATCTCTGTCCATCCTGGCTTTCGCTGTCAACTAGCGTCGATTGCGTTTCGGAAGGAGCACGACCAGTGCTGCCAGAATAGCAACCAAATTTTGTGAATATTGCCAACAGCATCCTTACTGTTGGTTTAAGTCAGTTGAAAGCGGCAGTTTTTTACGCATATTAAAAACCGGTTCAATTCAAAATTGGTCTAATGTGTAAATAATTATCTAGACATCACGCATGCTCAACGTTTACCATGCTTTTAGAACATTCATTTATCCAAAATCCTAGTGATTTCTCGTGTAAGTCTAGAGGTGTTCTCGGCTTAAAAAAAACCTCCTACAAAGTAAACATATCCCTGCTCTTTTGTTATTTGACATGCATCTTGGATCACCAGTTCCGATACATTGAGGGCTTGTAATAACAACTGATCTGGCAATAGCTGAGTAACAAACTTTGGTGGTCAATCATGCTCATGCTCACAATTTTGATTACATTTAATTTTTCTCTGTTTTGATGACTAATGTCTGGCCTAGGGATATGTCCATTTAAAGAAAAATATCTTCGTAATCCTTTAAACAATAGAAAAATGTTTAGTATTTTGACGTTTTCAGAAGAATTGCATCGATGATTTTTATTTGCATAGTCAGTGCAAGTTAAAGACTTCCGTAAAATTGGCTTATTGGCAACATTTCAATCGCGTTTCTCGGATCCATAAAGTTGTTTTAAATCATTTTTATTTCTTCACTATATACAACACTTGTAAGAACTTTTAAATTATATCGCAACTCCATTAGGAACAACGATAAGTCGAAAAAAGGGCCCATCCTTGTGCTTTCTCCGTTGTAAAAGGGCGAACACGAAATTATTGCAACACTCACTGATGGCTGTAACTTTTTTCACACTGAACAGAACTTACCCATTTTTCACCTAGTTCCTTTTTGAAGTGTATTGTTTACATTGAAGTGCATCAAGTAGAGTCGCGTTAAAAAAATGCAAACGCTAATATGAAAAATCTCGAGCTATGGAAAAAATGCTTCCAATGGGTAATTCAACTATTTCAAGAGTACTAAAAAGGTTTAACGACCAGTGAACTTTAGATCATAAGCGTGTAGCTGGAAGGAAACTAGGAGCAGCATGTATGAAGACAAAAATAAAGGTTAGAGTAATTTTTACGCAAACACGTGATGTTGCCAAAAACGTCATCGTTTCTCAAGGCTACGTTCATAAGATCAAGACAAGAGCTTTACATACACACAATGTTGAAAATTAGCCCAACAGCGATGAACGGCCGAAAACTGTTGCCAAGACCTATGCTAGGAACCTCTAAACAGAAATTCTGGCCAGATACAGATACAGATGACGTATTTAAAAAGTCTGACTCAACGCACTGCATGATTTTATTGGAAGCAAAAATAACGTAAACATTTTTGATCTGACGAGAGATGACGTAACACTTTTTCACTCTCTATGGGCGTACATACATTCAAATAAAAAAACCGGTTTAAGTTCATTATAAACGCTGGAATTGTGATTTTAACTGAGTTAATTGAATTTCTGCCATTTGAACCTTCAAGTGCTGGGACTTGACAATCGAGCAGCGAAATAGATCCAATTTTCCAATTTTGACTGACAAATTTTGAAACAATTTTGACTATTTTGAAAAATTGAGTTTTATTGCGCGCACTTTAAACAATCACTGGACAAGTGAATAAAAAAACAATAGTATGAGGTAATACTTTCCAAGCGCAAAGAGCGCGGTGGAATTAGTGTCATGAGCGAATTTTGCCCATTTCGCTAATATGGTTTAGGCAGCTGTGTCAGACCTTACGTAGACGTCATTGGGCATCTTGTAAGTATATGTGCAACAATGAGAGAGGCATGGATTTTTTTTCACCTCATATCTTCCTTGGTGTAGGCTGTTGCTGATCTTAATAGTGATTGTGGGGTTTGCATTACTTGGATCTTGGCGTTAGCTTGTGTCGTTTTTGAGATGCACCTTGGTTTAATTTGTAGAAATAAAATTAGTATGAATCTGGTTATACTGAGTTTGCGCAATATATGAGCATGACGTCTACCAAACTCGTCAATCCTGTCCGGTTCAAAAATTTATCACTCTATGACACATAACCGTTGATTATTAGAGCGGAGTTTTCACAAAATATCGCAATCCAGGCAACACATCGACGTAAAAAGTTGTGCCAGTATTGTAAGAAACCGACGAAATATGCTATTTATGACAAGTAATATGGTGGAATGTCCTAGAAAGAAATTATGAACTAGAAAGTAATTTTGTTACTTCCATGCTAATTCCCTTCCACGGACTTCAATATCCAATATCACTGATAGAATGAAACATTCTCTATTATCTTCATTTAGTGAAATTTCGTTTTTCGTTGGATTGACTACTACTTGGAAATAGTAATTGAGAATTCTACAAATCATTGCAATCAGCTTCGCCTTCCCCAGTAGGGTCTGAAATCAAATAGAAAACTAAATATGATGTTGTGATGTTGCTGATAATAATTACTCAGGTTGCTGCCGTTTTGTTCGATTTAACGGTTAAAAGATCAAAAGAGATAGCAAACATTTATTCCAGTTACATCAAATTAAAAACTGATTCTGCTATCAACGAGAGCAAATGGAAAGGTCAATTTGATGTACATTTTTTCCCGTTGGAAGGGAAATGAGTATTCCAATTGATGATCTGTCAAAACAATGAAAACAAAACTACTCTTCTCAAAGAAGGAAAATACACTCAAGATTGCAGCAAGAACTGAATTTGTTATCAAATTTGACAATTGTGAAGTGAAATCAAATTATGATTTCAATTTGATGTTTACATCAAAATAAGTTTTCGAGTTGCTATCTTTATGATGTTAGACTTTACTCGGCTTCGTTAAAGCCCTGAAACTTTCGATAGGGCGAATCTCTGAGCAGCATGGTGGATTTATCTCCTTTAGTACAAATATTTAGAGTAATGGCAGGAAACAAGATCAGGCCAAAAGATTTTAGGCTTGTTATGCTGTTTGATCAAGAGTAGCACCTTTTTTGCAGACACTCCTTTACCTAGATTTGACCATTAAATGAGTCTGTCGTAATGAATGGACGAGATATTTTTACACTTCCGCGTATGGTCTGCCACACCATTACCTTCTTGTAACATTTTTTGGTGTAAATGGCTTTCACTGATCCAGAAACATCCTTTTCATTCGGCGAGGTATAAAACTGTGGTCCCGGCAGAGTCTGGTAAGACTCTGCTGTAGTTGGTGGAAAAGTGAGACGTTCAGGGATTATGAACCAGTAAATTGAGAATTCCACCAAGTAGCGAGAGCTAAAATGGCGTCACCATGGTTCTCAAATAGATAAATCCGGCCAATACTCCGGAACTGGACCATTGTAAGTTTGCAAGTTTTATCAGGGTTAAAAAACATCCTACAAGTCTTATTCTTGGTCTACAAAACTCTCATAAAACCAAAATTATTTACTTCAAAAAAAATTATAAGTCCCAATAAGATTTTTGTTTTCTCTCTCATTTTTGGTAGATTATTTAATGTTTTATCCAACGACAATGTCTTCATAATACTTAAAATAGAAGTTTATTAAATTTGTATGCTTTAAAACATCATTAAAACCTCCAAATCAACATCCCCAAACGTCCTTTAAAACTTTTCAGAATTCTTTCAAATCACATGACCCATATCATTGAAACCAACTTCCCAAACAAAATGCATCCAATCACACCATTGCAAAAAATACAAATAAGTTTTATTCGCCGAGATTTCAGCACTGCACCACCTAACATGAACTAATCCTCCAATAAGCACCCTTCGTGCTTCGATCAAATGGACATTTTTCAAGGACTATCCACTCGCTCGCTCAATTCGCTGGTACACGTTCCGAAGCAATTGCAAAACAGCTTCCAACATATTAAATTATCCATCCATAGCAGAAACAGCAGAAACAGCAGCAGCAGGATCCGGTCAGTTGCCAATAGCTGCTCCTGCTGTTGCTGCAGTTGTGGTCCGAACGTTTTCCCACATCGATATTCCCCAACCCGTTTGGCGATGGGAACGGAACGTGCCTCGCAATGAGATACGAGTATCATTCTTCTACTGACAGCTTCCTATTTCTTATCTGCATAGAATTCTCTCCCGTGTCGAGTTCTGCAGCTTTTTCCTTTCTCCTCGGTGTCCCTGAAGCAGAGCCAGTTCCTCCTACGGCATCAGTCGAGCATAGATTTTGGTTTAATAAAAACGATGGTACATGACAGATCCGGAATTCCCCTACCGGGAGGAAGCGATATAGCACATCCTCAAGCAGCTCTCTCACTTTCTCATCGGGGTATTTCATTTTTAATTGGAATGCTCTATCCTTCTTCGCCCACGACTGCCGGATGCAACTGGCTTTCGCCAGCAGAGGAGATTACTGGCTCTCGGAACTCAAGCGGATAATTGAATCGGATTTGTCGATAATTCGATGAGGGAAATGGTCCGATCGAAAACGGATCACTTTCCACAGCCATAACTCTTTGGACATTGATTGAGACCGATCCAGGACGAAAATTGAAAATCAATAATTCCAAGATGATTGTGTTTACTCGATTACCTCCACTGCATTCGACCATTCAATTAGCACCGAAAAGTTCCACCCACGCAGACTGGCATCTCGGAGCAGCCCAGCACAACTCGAATCGAATCGAGCACAAGTTCACCTTTCACACACAGGCGAAGGTAAACCAGAAAAAAATCCGTTCACCAAGTTCTCTCTTGTTGAGTGCATTTTTTTTATCACGACTAGAAGTGACTTAAAAGGCTCCCAGTCTGAAACGAATCCTGCACTGCGAACGGAGCAAGTTTCGCCAACGGCACCAAGGCAAAATATAGTGCACTCCGGCAGAAATTTTATTTATATGGCAGCCAGCGGAGACTGCGATACTGCGGCTGTGGCTGTGGCTGTAAAAGTAACAACGCGCGCCGTGGCATTAGCATAAATCAGAGTGCATTGCAATGCCACCAGTGACAGAGATGTCGGATTGGCCGCTGAGTGTCGAGAGTGTCGATTCGCCAAAGCGGATGTACTGCCAACCTGACCTAAGACCAGTTTTAGGTGGCAAACGGGTGACGGAGAGAGTGTGTCATTACCAGCTGGCCGAGCGCGTTGAAGATTGCCTCCCACAACTTTGGGTCAAGCGGAAAAAAAAATGGATTCTCACTTTTTCGCGTGTAGATGTTGTGAAACGAGGGCTGGTTGAAAGCAGGAAGTAACTGGTAGGATGGGTTGTTGAACACGGATTGTCGCACATTGATCACGCTTGATCTGGCTTAGGGTTTGATTTGGTTGATTTGCGCGAAAACCATATCTGGTTTACATTTTGGCAAAAAGAAAAAGTCTTCAATACTTTCGACAGAAGAATTTTAAAACTCGATATTTGTGTGGATTGAAAATAATATATAAATATTTCATACCTAAAGTTTAACCAAAAACCAAGTAACACTTGCACACTACAAGTCTCATCGATGGTCTGCACAATATTGAAAAAAAAAACCTACACAAGTTGCTTGGGAATAATACCACTAACCACCCTCCCCCCCACACACACTTGAATTCCTCACTCATTCTTTTTTATTCATTTGAGAAATTCTGCATAAATATTCAACAAAAAGTTTTGTTCACTTTACACAAAGGATTTCATTGATTTTACTCAATTTGTTCGCTGAAACCATTCAATACAAATATTGAAGTTAGATGTAACCTGTTTGTCTGTATTAATTGGCAGTTAAATTTAATTTTAAACATGACGTTGTTGTATTTGTATTTGTATTTGGACTGTAAGCCCGTTATCCATCATAAAAATTAGAAACATACACACAAGTTTAACATACTATACGTTCAGTTTGTGTTTTAAATATAAGCTTAATCTATTTCGAATTATCATATCTGTGGAAATTACATCCTGTAGCCTGTCAAATTCGGTCATGAATCTGGTTGTAGGCTCGTGCTGCGTGTAGTTTCATTACCTCAATGGGGGATTAAATACTCTTCAGCAACGTAGAGAAACTGGACTAAAGGGTGCCTCATATCAAATTCCATCATGGAAAAACGCCGTAGAAAAATAACCCAATGGGTAGTCTAGAGTGTTCTTTTATTGTATTTTTATCGCTGTCAGTTATTCGAATATTAGAAAAAGTAGAGTCATCCGAAAAGCAACGTCGCGAATTAATTTTGCGCAAGCAACTGGAAAACTCTCAACTCTGTCATCGGGACATCGGAAAACAACTCGGAATCGTGCAGTCAACGGTGGGTAGCGTAATTAAACGGATGATACCCCGTTTGGGATGTTTGGCCGAATGAACGTTCGATATAAAGATGTTTGGTCGAATCGACGTGAAATGCCATGCCAAGTAATTTTGGGCTTCGAAGCCATTTAGCCAAATATCTTTTAATCATTTGATTCCAAACAACGTCTCAAAAGTAAAATTAGAAAAATGCAATTTTATTCAAGCTCAAAATTATCAAATATTTGTTTCTCACATAATTCACCAGTCGGTTCAAAATTTCTCAAATTGTAATGCGTGAAATCGTGAGAATTACATTTGTTTGTTCAGTAAAACTCCACAGAACAGTTCATGTTTGAAAGAAGTTCTCACAAAGAGTAATAAACCGGGAAAGTGCTTGATTCAGATATTTTCTTTCCAATATAGGAATATGTATCGTCATAAAGGACCCATATGCAAAGAATCAAAAGAAGGTTCCTCTCGGAGAAACTGCATATTTCTTCAAGATTATAAGAATGAATGACCCATTCTGTCTAGCTGCTTATCATAATACATATCCCCACCTCAAATCAGGAGTCTACGATTATTTTTCAAAACATATTCATACTTCCCATGTAGGTATATGGGCAAATGCACAATGGGGAAAGTGGTGGCCAAAAATTTAAAAAATTTACTTGTTTTGAATGAAGTGTCTAGTATACCATTTTAACCATTTTAAGCCAGATAGTTCAAACCTAGATTCCCAAAATTTCAGCCCTCTGTGATGAAAACTAATTACGCCACAGACATCAGACATAGGAAAATTGTGAAAATTGTAGAAAAAATGCATTTCAAACAAATGGAATTTTCTCAGCCAATAACGATCCAATTTTAAAATTTAATACTCCGTTGAAAAGATAATTGTCTAAACTTTCAAATGGAAATGTTTTTGTGGTTACAGGGTTAATAAAATTAGTAAAAAATGGGCAATTATTTAAAAAAAATTATTTTTGCCTAAGTTGGACTATATCTAACAAGCAGGGCCGAACAGTCTCAAGAGACCATAACCACAGTTTAGTTTGGGGTTTGTACTATCTGCGGAACGAGAATCTAGTTGCGGATAGCTGCGGATGAGTGAATTTTGGCACAAAGTCGGAAAAATGTTTATTTTTTTTATTGTTATTTTTTTTAGTAATTACGATTATCAATGCGAGCATAAACCAAAAAAATTGTACAAATTAAACACTGCTTGAAAGGTAGAACGGTTAAATGTCAAATATAGTCTTAAAAATGTTACACACTTAATATTTATTTTGTTAAAAATGGGTAAAAAGAGACCGATTATCATTCCATATATATACACTGTATCCACCCACCTGAACTGAAAAGTTTTCAATGTTTTCACAATAACCTTGTTTATATATTCTTAAGGAAATTAACTGTTCGTATGCCATTTTACAATTTCAACCAACTATACACAAGTATATTTATTTTCCTAAAAACTACTATCTACCTACCTGCTACATACAACATACTAGCTGAAGAAGCAGCAGAGTGCCAACATATACTACTAAAAAAATGTCAAACCCATCATGCTAGAGAAAGGTCACGAGTCGATAATCTACAAGACGTATTTATTCGAGCTATGAGCTCATCTGATCTTTTGATAAGTTCAATAAATCTAGGTAACAGAATGCGAAAGAAGGTATCACTTTAATATCCAGATGTTTTAAAATCACTTTTAGTATTCGAAGATCTTGACAGCTCTGAAAATTTAAACACTGAAAGCAACGCACAAAGGAGTGTATCGAAAATAAGCTATCCACAAACTTTCTTTCAAATTATGTTGAAAACCGATATTTTATTCATACAAAAAATTGATCCTTTATTGTACGAGGCTAAACTTGAACATAATGAAGACCGGATGAAATTTAAGTTATTCCTTCACGAATTTTCGAACTTTGGAATGCTCTTCATCAAGTTCCGGACAAGTGTTGCATCTCATTTTTTCGACGCTTGAGCCCAAATTTTTTTGAACTCCTGCATGTTTCCAGCTGCCTTACCAGTCTTCTTGAAGACCCTCTTCACGATTTCCCAGTAACGTTCGATGGGTCGAAGCTGAGGGCAATTTGGTGGATTGATATTTTTCTCAACGAAATCTATACCCTTTTCCGCAAGCCAATTGAGAGTGATTTTGGCATAGTGAGCCGACGCTAAATTCGGCCAAAACAGTGGAGGTGTACTATGCTTCTTATATAAAGGCAACAATCTCGTCTGGAGACACTCAGATCGATAGATTTCCACATTTATAGTTCCGGTAGTGTAAAAAACGGTTGACTTCAAACCACAGGAACATATTGCTTGCCATACCAGTACCTTTCGACCGAATTTCTCCACTTGAATCGACCTGTCCGCATCGTTCACATCCTCCCCAACAACGGCAGTAAAGTATTAGTAAAGGGTTTTTGAGTCCTCCTTTACATAGGTCTTATCGTCCATCAAAACGCTTGCATTTGGACGCTGCAAAAGACGCGAATACAATTTCCGGGCCCTTGTTGCTGCTCGCTTCTTCTGTTCTGCACTTTGTTTCGAGATTTTCTGCTTCTTGTAGGTCTTCAGGTGGTTTCGCCTCTTGATACGCTGGATAATTCCGACACTCGTTCCTGCTTTTTTGGCCAAATCACGTATTGACATTGATTTGTTCTTCATGATTAGAGATACCGCTTTCTGCTCCAGTTTCGGGTTGGAAGAACCGGGTTTTCTGCGTCTTCCTGGTAGCTCATCCAAAGAATAGTGTTCCCCAAACTTATTAATGATGGTTTTAACACTCGCATGATGAATTCCAAACCGCTTCACCAATTTTCACATAGTAATACCCTTCTCACTTAGCCATGTGTCCAGAACCTTAATTTTCACTTCCTTTTCAATACGCGACATTTTGAAAACGCATAATTTGAACCGCACAAACAAGTAAACAAAAAAAAAAGCTGACAGTCAAACGCACAGCATGCAGTGTTCAGAGCATAAAAAACCATCACAAATACATGCGTACAACGCAAATGTATGTGGATAGCTTATATTCGATACACTCCTAAGACGAAATAATGGATGATGTTGATTAATTGAATGATGATTTTGCAAATGCGGACACATATTAATAAACTCTAAATAGGGTAGGGAACGGCTTAAGCACCCCGGGACCCTATTCCAAGCACGGGGTAAACGTTAACCTACAACGCTCATTTTTTGCAGTATGGTGCTTCACTAGATGGAGCACCATACTGCAAAAAATGCGCGTTATAGGTTAACGTTAACCCTCTGCTTTTAATAGGGTCCCGGGGTGCTTAAGTCGTTATCTACCCTACAATAAGTCTAGAATATCGAGATGCTATCTTATGCGTTCGAGAATGTTTTTTGGTTCTTTATTTCCTCTCTAATATCTTATCTTAATTCCTTTTCTCTGCAACACATTTATGCTAGAAGAAAATTTTCGGCCAAACATCCATTTGGTCAAACGTCCATTCGGCCAATAATCCATATGCCAAACGCCCAACTCCCGACTAAACGTTACTACGAAACTCTGTGCATCGAACAGAAGGAGAAATGCGGTCAGAATGGATGTTTTTTTAGTGATTAGGATCGTTTAAGCGGAATCCCAGTTTTCCGGTCAGGAATGTGTTGAATCTGTTCAAGTTTTTTTTTTCAAAGAGCCAAGGACCGAGAAGGACTGCATGTGAAAGTCACGGGTCCGGAAACTGTACACCCAGATGCTGACTCATTATTTCATCATGGATGATTCGACTTACGTCAAGGCAAACTTCTGGCAGCTTTTAGGGGTTCTGTTCTGCATCGCCTAGCACACACGTTTGATGTTCCGGAGGAAGTAAGGTAGCAGACACTTTCAAAGTTTACCAGAAAAACATGATTTGACAAGCGGCCGAATCAAGCTTCGTGCCATTATTCAAAGGTTGTCCTGGTACAAAGCCAACAGGTCACTTTCGTACCCGAGGACATGAACCTTCTCAATGCACCGGAACTAAGGCTCATCGAAAAATACTGGACTATTATGAAGCAGACCAAGGAGGTCAAATCTAAGGGAAACATGAGGAAAAAGTGGATTTCCGTACTAAAAAAGCTGCAGTCAGATGTTGTACAGAACCTAATTAGTGGAGTTAACGTAAGGTGCTAGCGCACAATAAATATGCCAAAAACTTGCTTATGGGCTATATTTAATTGTCTGAAAGTTCGAAAAGGATTGGTCTACTAGATAAATTTGTACAGCGTTTTTTACGTGATGCAACTTGATGTGGGACACCCTATACTATTGAACGTGATTCGATCATAAATGAACGAACTTTTTATTCGTCAACTTAAAATTTTGCTGACGAAAACTTTATCGGATATTTTATGTCTACTCCTGACTTCGTCCAGATCCACCAAACAAAACAGAGATCTTAATATGCTGGCAATTAATCTTCAGTCCATTCAAGGTCCTTCAAAGCAAATTTCAGGAACTTCTTCTGAGCTGCCTCAGGCCTTTGAATGTGCACCTCATATTGTGGTCGCCTCTCCACGCTTGCAAAGTCTGGTTTAGTCCTAACAAGAGAGATGTAGATGGTCAGGATTGCATGGGAATAAGTAAAGTCGTGAGTGCGAAAAGATGCAACATTCCTTCACAACTCTGTTGATATGTTAATAGTCATGTTAGCGATGAATCCATCGTTTCGCCCAAGTCCCGATCGTTCTCTACTCGTTGCAAGGGCAAACTTCCCAACTTGTATTATTATTCGGTTGAACTCTCCTGGAGCTATCCATTGTGGAGCATTTGCTTGGATTTACGCTAAGTCCATTTTAACCAAAAAATCTTCCGGAATTTTGCAAGTCCTGATGAAGTAAGAGGAAATCATGGCTTTCATGGCTTTCACAAGGCTGGTTTTGGTCGTTCTGCTTTGTACGATTCTCTGCTCTTTTGATTCATTTAGCAGCAAATAATATCTCCGAAAAAATTTCTAGTGTTGCGGGAAATTTTGTTTTTTAACAAAAACAAATTGAGTTTTCGAATCATGCTTTAAATCATATGCACTTTTAATTTATTAATGAACATTAGCTCAATAAGCGCCGCAAATTAATGCACCTCTGGAGTTCAACCGAACACATCTTTTGTTGAATTGCGTATGTGTCAGTTTCAGAAGACATAATTTCACACGAAATCTTTCTTTACGTCCTCCGACTTTACGTTCCTCGACTATTTACAAACATGGATTAGGTCTCGTGTAAAATTCATAATTTCTAAGTGTGTAAGCATGAATTTCCTAAACATTTAAGGAATTCAATAAGGTTGTATACAAGAATGCTGAAGTTGGTATCCGATTTACAGTTCATTAGCAGTACATATAAAAAAAAATATTTGTTATATTTCCACGTATCAATAATTTCTTAGATTTATATATGGCGATTGGAACAAATCAAATTTATTCAAAAAAGCCAATTTATTTAATTTAATTCGCAATGGCTACTTTAAAACTATTTGGCCGATTTGTTGTTTTCCTCAATGCCAATAGGCCGTTTTATGCTTTTACTGGAGGCTAAATGGTTTTTAAATGCTTTTTCAACTGACCATAATAAGATAATACAAATTAGTCCTGAAACGGAATCTCAAAACAGCATTTTATGAGTTCATAAAGTCAAAATAAAACCTTTGATAGAAGTAAAAGGAATTTCTGAAGACAAGGCTTCAAGATTTTTGTAAAGAAGCTGTGAAGGTTTTCATAAACCTGACTAAAATATAAAACCTATTGGCACCTCTTGGTACCATAATAAGGCTTGCTTCATTTCGAATTGGAACAAACTTTTGCTCATATTGTGGCGCTCCTGGTGGACGGATTTGGAAGTTCTTGGCGCCCACGTGTCGGAAATTTTGTTAGCTTCATGTTTGTATTTTTGACATTCCGCAAATCGACTATACTTTGTAAACAATCAACATGGAAGCCGAAAGAAGGGAAAAAATTGTGCACAGTTATTCGGAAAATCCATTGTGGTCTGCATCTAGGTTAGCTAGCCTAGCTGAAATTGCCCAGAAATACCGTATGGCGCGTTATCAAACGGTATAAGGAAACATTGACGACGATTCGGAAGCCTCAAGCCAATCGTCGGAGTGGAACTGTCGACCGGAAACTGCGTGGTAAGATTTTGAAGACGATTAAGAGGAATCCCAATCTGTCGAACCGTGATTTGGCTAGAAAATTCAGTGCTGCTCATAGTACCGTGAAGAGAACTCGACTCCGGGAAGGAATCAAGTCGTATCGAGCTAGCAAACAGCCAAATCGGACCATAAAACAGAATAGTGTGGCCAAAATCCGTGCTCGGAAGCTATACGACCAGGTGCTCACCAAGTTCGACGGGTGTCTTCTGATGGACGATGAAACCTATGTCAAGGCTGACCTCGGGCAAATCCCAGGTCAAAACTTTTACTTGGCAACGGCTCGGGGGGACGTTCCAGCCAAATTTAAATTTGTTTTTGCCGACAAATTTGCACGAAAATTCATGATTTGGCAGGGCATTTGCAGCTGTGGAAAAAAGAACAAGAGTTTTCGTTACAAATAAGACAACGAATTTTGCCGTTCATTCGATCCCACGACCATCCCGTAATGTTTTGGCCAGATTTGGCAAGCTGTCATTACAGCACAGTCGTTCAAGAATAGTATGCAGAGAAAGGGTTCCAGGTTGTTCCGAAAAACCTTATCCCACCCAACTGCCCCCAGATCCGCCCTATTGAGAAATACTGGGCAATCATGAAGAGGAGACTCAAGACAAAGGGAAAGGTTGTCAAAGACATCAATCAGATGAAGACCTGGTGGAATAAGATAGCTAAAACGATGGACGAAGAAGGTGTGCGCCGCCTAATGAGCCGTGTAACAGGAAAAATTCGAGAATTCCTTCGAAACCGTGACGAATAATTTTATCCGTATTTTTTCTTAAAAGTATGAAGAAAACGCTACATTTATATAAAAAAAGATCTTGAATTCAATAATAAATAACTGAAGTACAGGCAATTGTTGTTGTTCCAATTCTATCTGAAGCAAGCTTTATAATCAAATTTGTTTCTAGTGGCTTTCTTAAAACTTTAATGTTACCATGGATTTGTCATAATCCATTCGAATAACATTCCATTGAAGCTAGAACCCGCTACCGTACGCATTATGCTATCTATTTCGAAGGCCTTGCTCATGTCGCAATCGACTTGATAACCGTGGGAACTGGAAGGAACTAAACTCACACAGGTTCGTCACAACTTACTTTGCTGTTGAAATTGTGCTGCGCTGTCGAAACACGCTTCTTAATGCGTTCATAGATATGGGAGTTAACAATTCGTTCTCACAGTTATGGGATTGCGGACTGTATCGCTACACCCCGATAGGAGGTGTACAAAGGAGCGAGAGAAAGCGAGATGAAAGCGAAACATTGAACAGAAGAGACAGTGGTGCAACGAGTTCTTCGTTGAATTCCTTCATTATTTTGGCAGGGAATCTGTATGTACCTGCAGTCTTACCTGCGTGTAGATCCAACCAAGTTCGTCTTACTTCTTCATTTGCATTTGCAAGGTACGAGACCGAAGAAGGAATATGCCGAAGGAATAATCGCCCCCTCGTAGATTTTTATCCATATAATTTTCAGAAATTTTGTATGTAGCGTGGACTTTGGTCAAACCAGTAGTAACCTTTCAGGAACTAAGCCGCAGATGGGTAACCGAATAGCTGTATATAAATATGATAATTTGTATGCCGGGGTTCCTTGGGCCGGGGGAGGTTATAATGATGGTATGAGACCACCCTCCGACCTTCCATCCTCAGAAGGTGGGGACAAATGAAAGAGGCATTCTGAATAACTCGAGAACTAATCAAGCAAATGGAATTAAATTTGGCATGCTAAGCTTTTTAGGGTTTTGTTTTTTTTTTTCAATATTTTGTAACGGTCGCCATTTGTAACATTTCTATTCGGTATGCTGCTCTTGCCATAAACATGCACTTCAGAATAATATACGGACCGTTTCGATTTCCGAGCTGTGATTGAAATTGTGCACAAGATTTAAGGTATGCAACGAAGGGCAAGTTGAAACAATTTCGGCCACCACTGACTGTCAGTTGACAAGAATTTGTAACGGTATGTTAGATTTGTTTCAAAGAAACAAACTCTTTTGCTGGGAAAGTCAAGTTGGATTTTCAATTCACATCTTCATTAATACTGTGCGACAATTCATTAGGCAGCAATACCAGTGTCATATTCGTAACACTTGTTAGTTGATAATTTATATTAACTACCTGCTAATTACTGGTAACTGATCATGCTAATGTTGCTAGTTAATGCATTTTCTGTACGCATTAGCGATGATGATCGAGGATGGCTTATATGGCTGCCGACTAGATCAAACACCAGCACCTCGTGGTTGCACCAACTACAAATTCACCACTGGCTTAGTTAACCGACTGCCCATCGCACGACTGCATAACCAATAGCTGCCTAGCAACGGTTGCGTACACCCAAAAAATAAAAAAAGGTGGCAAAAAATGCAATTGCAGTTTTTGCAATCATATCTTGAGAAATCCGCATAACTCAGAAAGGTTATTATGCACATCATAATCCACAAAGCGTTTCATGCTATAAATGAAGCCATGCAAGCGGTTGACAGCACACATATTCCTCGCAACAAATTTATCGCTGCTTGCTTAGTGCCTCTACAGTCGAAGCAACCGTTGGGTTTTTGTTCAACCGTCAACAACTGTTCAATATGGTTGAGACAATACCACAGAATGCCGCAACGCTGTTGGTCACAGATGAAATTCCGCTGTCAATGTTCTATTTTCATTTTCACTCGTCTTAACACCCCGATCAAGTTTGCCCTTCTTTATGAAATAAATGAAGCCATGCAAGTGTGTGCGAGAGGTATTTGCTTCATTGCTGTGTCGCTGAGTACCTCGACAACCGAAGGTACTGTTATGCTTTTTTCCAATTATTTCAACTTGTTGAAGTGGCTGAATAGGTACTATCTAGAGCCATGAACTCCGGACTCTAATCTCACACTGAACACAATTAAACTGCAAAACCTCACGTACACATGGAACTCAAAGCGAATTGATGTGTTGTTTTTTTGCCCACGACCATTGTTGCAATTTTTCTCCACGTTGCGATCTATTACGAAAAATGAAACAAAATCATACGAAAGTACATTACAATCTTTCTTTTTCTTATTTTGGGTGTAGCCAAAGGCGATAGAGGAATCAGCTACATCACCAATGGTTGCTCGTCAGTGCACCCTCCAGGCTCTAGGGTGCTTGTCACCGCCAGCTGCCATATCAATACTTGCTCATTGTTACTGCAGGACAGATGAAGCAATTGGGGAAGGTGAACCCCTTTCATATCGGTTATATTTTCACATGAGACCTTCCTTCCATACATTTGAAGTCTGTGATAGGGAAAAAAACGTTTTAGTAAATTTACGTGTTTTAGTAAATTTACTCTGCAAAACGTTATTATAAGACATCACCTTATATTTGCGTTATTTTCCATAAGTAAAGGTTAAAAATATTTTTTTTTAAATATTTGATTTAAAGCGTAGAAATGTGTCCAACTGATTGGTTAAAATTTATTGAAAATTTTTGGAAAAACGACTGAGATATTAACGCTAAGAACCTGACCACTTTACGTGACGGTCGCAATTCGATTTTTGTAATTGTACCCCAGCATAGAAAACAAAGACGTAGTCTTACGTCGAAAAGGAGGCTCTCATACAAATAAAACAGAAATGTTTGCATTATTCGAGAACTAAATTCAGCATGAAGAGGTTTTTGAAGGCAAGAAATGTTTCTATGATGGTTCGAAACCCTTCCCCTTTCCGGAAGAGAGGGAGGCTCTCAATCAAACGAAACATAAATAAATAAAAAAAAACATAAGAATCATGCAGGCAACTTAAGCACAGAGTGTGCATATCTTGGGTCCCCTCGCTCTTTGAAAGGAGAGACTCCCAGACAAATGAGACAAAAAAATTCCAACCAAACATGAGAACTATTGCTATTGCGATTGGCGTGAAAATTTGTAGGAAGGTGTTTTTGGGGCTAAAAAAGGTTGTTATGATGATTCAAGGCCCCGCTTCTCTTTTTGGTTGGGAGGGTGGTAGGGGTGAGAAGGGGGGTTCTCTCCTACAAATGAAAAATGAATTTCTGCATAACTCGAGAACTAACCAAGCAAATGCAACCAAATTTGGCATGTTAGGGTTTTTGAGGGCAGGATTTTTGGCTTTTTTGGTTACCCTTTTATAAAAAAGGGGGTTCTCATACAAATATAATACAAATTTTCAACTAAACAACAGCATAAGTATCAACTGGATCGCAATCCAGGTTTATGAAGGAATGAAAAAAAAAATAATACAAGAACAGATTTTGTGTTTTGTTTTTTAGATGAATATATATATGAAATAACTTGATTATTACTAAAATTAAATTATAAATAAATAAATAAAATAAAAATATTTTTAAAAATCTATAACCTAGGTCACACATTAGAAAACTGAAATATTTGAACAAAACTCTTTCTTAAAAACAACCATAAACGCGCCAGCTCTATTAAAATTGCAACGTTCGCATCGAGGCCAGCTTGTATACTAATAAATTAATATGCCAATGTGCAATCGCAGATAAATCTTGAGCAAAGTTTAAGCCAAATAAATTTGTCCTGAGTACAGATAGCAAACATTTGTGTTTGCTGTTGTGCCAAAGAGCTAGAAGGATGAGATCAATAACTTTGGTTTTCCCTATCGGCAATTCCCATAAAATTATTAAAAACCCGTGCAGTTTACATTCGCTACAAATTGAGCTCAAATTTTGGGGAGAAGACTCTGCACCTCATGTGAACCAACTCATTTTGAACCACCTCTCACTCGAACCAACTATCCAACTCACCACCACATCGTGACTGAATTTGACTCGTAAAGAATTCACAAAAACACACCTTCCGTTCGTTCGGGTCAAACCACATTCGATTGTGACTTTTCGCCATGGAATTCAAAGGATTGCCCTTCCTCTCATCCTCTCCTCATCCGCAAGTGACAACAAGGCACTAATTGTAAGATTTGCCTCCGTAGTCGTCTCTGCTCGGAATTGTGGCTGCGCTGGCTGGTGGCACAATTCCGAGGAAAAGCTTTCGGAAATCCACGCTTTCCAACACTCTCCCGCGCTCGCAAGTGAAACAATATCAAACAATCATGACGCCACGGCAGCGTGACAGAAGGAAGGATCGTATCACTTAATACCACAACGTATCCCGGTGAAATTGTTATGACAGGAAACAGCGAAGAGGCAGCAGCTGTTTCCGGCTGTGTGACTTCCTACGAGCATGTCGAGCGAAAAACTAGAGCTCGACGACGGTTGCATAAATTTGTTTGCGGCCGTATCTATCGGGGGCGATCGGCTGGGGACACCAAATCCGGAGACGCTCCCTTGTCTTCCCAGTGCCGATTGCCGATTGTCCCGATACGTGCCTCTGGAGGCATGTGCTGTTTGCTTGGACTAAATGAATCGACTCTGCCGAAGACGTGATATGTGTACGCTAATGAAGTCTGGGGGGTAGGAGTCAGGGTGTCTCTCTCGAACGGCGTAAGTGTAAACAATCAACTTTCATTTCAGTCAGCGGCGAGGTTTGGAAAATCTATTTCGATTCATACGGTTATGCTCACCGTGGTTTTACAACATGTCGCGCTCACGGTAGTGGAGCTAAAAAAAAGAGAAAATCATGCCCGTCAGAATAACTTCACGTTTAGCCTGTTTACATAGCTAATGGTTTGGAGGTTGGGTCGACTGTAGAGGACTACCTTACAATGTTAATGTTCTGACGACGAGGGTGCACTGAAAATTAATTTTCGTTTATATTACGAAATCGAAGGTAGGACTTACAAATCTATTCGTTGTTATTTTCAGCAACGTAACTGATTTGTTCTTTTTAAGAAGCTACCTTCGTATATTATGCCTCACAAACAACTGTCAAAAGAACGAAGCATTCGTTGACACCGAAAGAACATTCGTTCATTCTATGAAAAAAATACGAAGAGCTACGAGTAATTTGCTAGCGATAAAAAAGGAACGTCTCTCTGGTGGTAGCAGGGATGCCAGATATTTTTTTCAAATGTCTGGGAATGTCTATAAAAGTCTTAATTTTTTTTAGAATGTTAGACTTGTTTCAACGAAATGACGTACTAAGAGAGTTATGTCATTATCACTATTTGTGTGATTATGTTAACATGTCTGCATCTTTTTCTTGGATTGTTTGCAACCTTACAATATTGATTCATATTTTTAAAGTGAAACTGAAGCTTGAAGCATTCGCATAGATGACACAATTTTCTACAGTTTTTAGTCCCCTGTAACGCTCTTTCCAGTTTTGTATTTTAAAATCGCAATTTTCATTTGATAAAATCAACAGACTTTTGTTTTGATTCAACAATAACCATTGATGGAGTGTACCATATTTTAATATGGTGTAAACATCACTCATGATCATCAATATCATTATGGTCATATGAATGATTTTTGTGTGGATTGCTTCTTCGGTTAGTCAGTGATTATCTATTAAATTTCAGGGAAACTCTCTTCTGATCTTCTGCAAGGCTCTTTGCTTTATTCTGGGAAGTTTCCCCCTGAACTTCAGGCGAAATTCCTCATGAACTTTTTGGCAGCCACTCCTTATTTTCTTCGAAATTCACATTTAAGAACCCAACCTTACCTTCCGGAAACATTTGGAAATTTTTTTCCTGGACATAGTACTTTCTACACTTCTGATAAGTCCTATCCTGAACTACGAGGAAAGTTTCTGCAAAACTTTGAGAAAGTACTCTCCAGAAATTCTTGGAAAATCTTCTTAAGTTGTTAGAAGTTTCTTCCTGAATTTCTGAAAAGTTTTTTCTGAACTGCCGAAATAATCTCTTCTGAACATCAGGGGAGTATTTGCCTGAACTTCGGGGAAGTTTGTTCTGGAATATCTGAGAAATTCCAGCTTGAACTACTAGAAAGATCCCCCTATACTTCTGGAAAGTTTCTTCCTGATTTTATCAAAAGAATCTACCATAACATCTGGGGTTTCGTGAACTTCGAGAAGTTCTCATCCTGAAATGCTGGACTGTTCGATTCGAAACTTTAGGGAAGCGCTCTAGCACTTCTGGGTAGTTCCAGAAACATTTGGTATTTTTTTTTCGTGAAGATAATACTTTCTTTACTTCTGATAAGTCCTATCCTGAACTACGAGGAAAGTTTCTCCAAAACTTTGAGAAAGTACTCTCCAGAAATTCTTGGAAAATCTTCTTAAGTTGTTAGAAGTTTGTTCCTGAATTCCAGAAAAGTTTTTTTTTGAACTGCCGAAATAATCTCTTCTGAACTTCAGGGGAGTATTTGTCTGAACCTCGGGGAAGTTTGCTCCTGAATATCTTAGAAATTCCTGCTTGAACTACTAGACAGATCCCCCTATACTTCTGGAAAGTTTCTTCCTGATTTTATCAAAAGAATCTACCATAACTTCTGGGGTTTCGTGAACTTCGAGAAGTTCTCATTCTGAAATGCTGGAATGTTTGATTCGGAACTTTAGGGAAGCTTTCTAGCACTTCTGGGTAGTTCCAACTGAACTTTTGGTCTCTTTGCTACTTCTGAGAAGTCTTCTTGTGAAATTCTGGCAAAATTTCTCATGAACTTCTTGGCAGCAACTCCTTATTTTCTTCGAAATTCAAATTTGAGAACCCAATCTCACCTTCCAGAAACATTTGGAAATTTTTTTCCTGAACATAGTACTTTCTAAACTTTTGATAAGTCCTATCCTGAACTACCGGGAAAGTTTCTGGAAAACTTTGAGAAAGTACTCTCCAGAATTTCTTGGAAAATCTTCTGAAGTTGTTAGAAGCTTCTTCCTGAACTTCTGAGAAGTTCTTTTCTGAACTGCCGAAATAATTTTTTCTGAACTTCAGAGGAGTATTTTCCTGAACTTTGGGGAAGTTTGTTCCTGAATATCTGAGAAATTCCAGCTTGAACTACTAGGAAGATCTCCCTATACTTCTGGAAAGTTTCTCCCTGATTTTATCAAAAGAATCTACCATAACTTCTGGAGTTTCGTGAACTTCGAGGAGTTCTCATTATGAAATGCTGGAATGTTCGATTCGGATCTTTAGGGAAGCTCTCTAGCACTTCTGGGTAGTTCCAACTGAACTTTTGGTCTCTTCGCAACTTCTGAGAAGTCCTCTTGTGAACTTCTGAGGAGTTCTCTAATGATTTTTTTTGAAAAATTCCTTCTTGACCCTACAGGTGGGGAAGTGCCCTCTCTGGTAGGTTTCTTCCTGAAATTCGGGGAAGTTTTTTCCTGAGCTTATTCGTTCCAAACTTCTGATTGGTCCCATCAGGAACTGCGAAGAAAATATTATTCCAATTTTTTTTGGAAAATTACCTTAAATTTGTTCTTGAAGTTTCTTCCTAGACTTCTGAGAAGTCCTCATCAGAACTTTTGGGAAGTTTTCTTCAGAACTTTGGAGAAGTTTGTTCCGGAACTATTGGGAAATTCGTGCTCAAATTAGAAGGAAGCTTCATTTCTTTCTCTCTAAAGAATTTCTGTATTCTGAAATGCAGAATGTTCTCGTCTGAGCTTTGGAAAAGCTGCCAAGCACTTCTAGGAAGTTCCAACTAACCATTCGAGAAGTTTCTTTCGGAACTTCTGGGAATTTATTTCCTGAACTTGAGAGAAGTTCATTCCTCAGCTTCTATGACGCATCGTCCTGAGGATTTTTTTTTCCTGATTTTTTGATAAATTATAGGTAGTGCGCTTCCTGGAAATTTTGGAATGTTTTTTTTTGCTGAACTTCTGGGAAGTTAAACTTTGAATTTCTGGAAAGAACTCCCAGGGTTGATGTGCTTGATGTTGATAAGATATCTGTCGTTATATTTAGTTACCTTGATCCCGACGAAGTGCTTGATGTCACACAACACCGTCAGCTCGAAGCATCGTTGAAGGTGGGCAAGTATCTCGGTGAATTCTGCCTCACTGGAACAGGCTACAAGGATGTCGTCCACATAGATAATGATGAACGATTGCGAATCATTTTGTTCCAGACTCGAGCCGCTTGTTTGGGCCCGTACAGACTTTGCTTGAGACGACACACCGGCTGGGTTCCCGGTCTCAAAACCAGGGGTCTGCTTCATAAATACTTCTTCATCCAACGAACCATACAAGTACGCAGTCTTGATGTCCACATGCTTGATGTAGAGATTTCGTTCAGCTGCCACGGTCAGCCACCTGTGCAAAGACCTCGTCAAAATCTGCTCCGTACTTTTACGAGTACCCTTGGGCTACTAACCTGGCTTTATACCTCACGACGTTGCCGGTCTCGTCCTCCTTGCGTTTGAAGACCCACTTGCAGTCTACCTTCTTTCGACCAGGTGGTAGCTTCGTGATCTCCCAGGTATCATTTTCCATCAAGGAACGAAATTCGTCGTCCATGGCTGCCTTCCAGAATACGCTCTCAGGACCGTTGATTGCTTCCTCATAGCTTCGTGGTTTGATAGACGCTTCCAATACCTTGCCAATAGTGTCACGATAGCGAACCGGTGGTCCACCCTTGGTTTGGCGAGTCGATCTTCGGGGGGTTTCAGCGGTTTCAGTGACATCAGCTTCGGTTAACGTAGAATCAGTCGCAATATCGTAATCGAAATGATCGTCGTCCGGTTCATCGTCATCCACGTCCGACTCTTCCAACGATTCTTCGTAGTCAATCGCCGGAGCAGCTTTATCTTCGGCCGGCTTAATAGAATACTCAAATTCCACGACATTTTCTACGTGTCGGTTGTCACCGAAGCCATCCTGCTGCTCGGAGCTCTCCTCCGCAAGGCACTCCTCCGCGAGGCGCTCCTCCTCAACGAAATTGCCTTTCGGCTGATAATTACCTTGCGTGTTGACCGGTCCAAGAAGCGGTATGCTCTGTGGTCCAACGAATAACCCACAAACGTTAGCTTCTTCGATGCCGGGCTCAACTTCTTTCTCTTCTGCTTGACGATATGGACGTGCGCCCCGCTGCCAAAGACCTTCAGATGCGTTACGTCCGGCTTCCTTCCATGCCAGAGCTCGAAAGGCGTTGTAGGGACCGACTTCGACAGTAGAATGTTCTGCAAATAAACAGCAGTACTTACCGCCTCAGCCCAGTAGCAGTCAGGAAGTTTGGCTTCAAACAACATGCACCGGCTAATCTTAATCAGGTACCGGTTCTTCCTTTCTGCGACGCCATTCTGCTGAGGAGAGAAACTTGCGGTAAGCTGGGCTTGAATGCCTTCTTGTTTGTAGAACTTCCAGCTCGCTTCCCGTATATTCGCCAACTTGGTCGCTTCTCACCACTTTCGGCGGCCGTCCAAACTGCGTCTTCATCATGGCCACGTACTCCATTATCTTCTTGGGAACTTCATTCTTCTTTCGCAATAGATACAGGACACAGAAGCTGCTGTAGTCGTCGATGACGGTCATGAAATAGCGATAACCGGACACCGACACGTTCTCCACAGGACCGCAAACATCGGTGTGCACAAGATCGAGGGCTGAACAGGACTTCGGGAATGGTTTCCTGCTCATATTCGCCTTCTGGCAGCAATCGCACCCTTCTCGCACTCCGCAATCGTACATCTCCTGTCCGTCCACCAGATTCTTCTGCATCATCTCACCGAGAGCGTTGAGGTCACGATGTCCAAAGCGCCGATGCCACACGTGCTGGCAGTCTACATTGTGGTGATCTCTTGCCGCCATCAACACTTCCTTCGTTGTTCGTACCTTGTAGAGTCCGCCAGTCTTTTTTGGCTGCTATTTGACCACCAACGAGAATCAGGCACCCTACTTCGTTCAACATCAACTCGGCTCCTTTTTCCACCAGTTTCGGTACAGACAGCAGGTTGATCTCCAAACTTGATACAAACAGCACGTTTCTAAGGATAACCGTGGTCGTTGTTCCGTTGTCATGGTAACACAACAACCGTCCAGAACCGACACCTTCCACCTTTGCGATTTTTCCATCGGCCAGGCTGACCGATTTCACGGGGCTTTCGACGATTTCGTCGAAAAATTCTCGCTCGCCGCACATGTGCCGGGAAGCTCTCGAGTCCAACGGATTCCTCTTCACTGCGATCAGCTTTTGCGCTTCCGCTCAGCGCTTCCGTCTCCTTGGCGTACAGTTTGCATTCCTTCTGCTTGTGGCCACTTTTCTTGCAGAAATGGCACACCAACGGCTGCTTTTTCTTCTTCGCAAAATTTGCCTTCATCGCTGAATCCGACGGTCCACGATCACGTTTCGCCACTTCGTCCATCAGCTTAACTTTGACCAACTCCAATTTCAGCTCATCGTCGGAACGGCTCTCCAGGGCCATCGCAACCGCCAGTGATTCGCCTAGGTCCAGTCCAGCGCACGACTGCTTCGCAAATAGTTCTTCCAAGTCGAACATATGGCTCTGCATGTAGTCCCCGTCCTTGTACGTTTTGTTGCAGATCCTCTTCAGAACCGCAACTTTCGAGCAAAGGGACGTCTTCTCGTGGTGCTTCTTGAGGTTCTCCCAAGCTGCCTTGGCCGTCTTCGTGTCGCGTAACAGGGTATGTTGCTGATCCTCAACGAGCAGCACAATCGTCGCTCTCGCTTTGCGGTCTCCACCCTTCCATGCCCGTCAACGGTACCGCAGCTTGATCCTCGATGTACTTCCACATTTCCTCGCGAATCAACAGCATTTCCGCCTTGAATTTCCACACCGAGTAGTTGGAACTGTTCCATGGCGTTTCCAGAAACTTCCGTCAGAAGTGAAAAAAAAATCTTCGTTCTTCAAACAACTTCAAGCGTTGCTAGGCTACGGTTATCTGGGCCCATAACGTATTGGGGATTCGGAGAGCAAGTAAAGTTCGACTGAACTGATTAGCGATTGACTAAAGACTAAATTTATTTGCATGTATCAATCATTACAATTATTCATAGGTAGCTTCGATTCGGAACCTCTAACAAAAAAGGTGTAATGATAGCATTTCACCACATAAAGCTTGCTTCAGATAGAATTGGAACAAAAACAATTGCCTGTATTTCAGTTATTTATTATTGAATTCAAGATCTTTTTTTATACAAATGTAGCGTTTTCTTCATACTTTTAAGAAAAAATACGGATAAAATTATTCGTCACGGTTTCGAAGGAATTCTCGAATTTTTCCTGTAACACGGCTAATTAGGCGGCGCACACCTTCTTCGTCCATTGTTTTAGCTATCTTATTCCACCAGGTCTTCATCTGGTTGATGTCTTTGACAACCTTTCCCTTTGCCTTGAGTCTCCTCTTTATGATTGCCCAGTATTTCTCAATAGGGCGGAACTGGGGGCAGTTGGTTGGGTTAAGGTTTTTCGGAACAACCTGGACCCCTTTCTCTGCATACCATTCTTGAACGACTTTGCTGTAATGACAGCTTGTCAAATCTGACCAAAACATTACGGGATGGTCGTGGGATCGAATGAACGGCAAAATTCGTGTTTGGAGACACTCTTTTTGGTATAGTTCCGACGTCATTGTCTTATTTGTAACGAAAACTTTCGTTTTTTTGCCACAGCTGCAAATGCCCTGCCAAATCATGAATTTTCGTGCAAATTTGTCGGCAAAAACAAATTTAAATTTGGCTGGAACATCCCCCCAAGCCGTTGCCAAGTAAAATTTTTGACCTGGGATTTGCCCGAAGTCAGCCTTGACACAGGTTTCATCATCCATCAGAATACACCCGTCGAACTTGGTCAGCACCTGGTCATATAGCTTCCGAGCACGAATTTTGGCCACACTATTCTGTTTTATGGTCCGACTTGACTGTTTGCTAGCTCGATACGACTTGATTCCTTCCCGGAGTCGAGTTCTCCTCACGGTAAAGGGCGATACGGTCAAAATTTGGTCAATATCAACTTGACGTATTTCTTTCAATTTTGCATTTAAAAAACCTGAACACCCCTCCACCTTCAAGTGTGTGTGAAGAATGTTGCTCCTATTTTGATTTTGGAATTCATTCTTCAGTTGTCAAAATGCCGTCCAAGCAAGAAGAGCAGCGTATCAAAAGTTTGCAAAATCGCTAAAAGTTGCCAAATCAACCGTTACAAATGTAATTAAAGTGTTTGGGGAACGTTTGTCGACAGCCAGGAAGTCTGGATCGGGGGGAAATCGAAAACCGGAAGCCGCTGAGACGACAAAGAGAGTTGCCGGTAGTTTCAAGCGAAACCCTAACCTATCTCTCCGAGATGCCGCAAATAAGCTGGGTGTATCGTCTACAACCGTGCATCGAGCCAAAAAACGAGCCGGACTATCGACTTACAAGAAGGTAGTGACTCCAAATCGCGATGATAAACAAAATACGACGGCCAAAGCGCGATCCCGGAGGCTGTACACGACGATGCTGTCGAAGTTTGACTGCGTGGTAATGGACGACGAAACCTACGTCAAAGCCGACTACAAGCAGCTTCCGGGACAGGAGTTTTATACGGCAAAAGGAAGGGGAAAGGTAGCAGATATTTTCAAGCACACGAAACTGTCAAAGTTCGCAAAGAAATATCTGGTTTGGCAAGCCATCTGTACCTGTGGCTTGAAAAGCAGCATTTTCATAGCTCCCGGAACTGTCAACCAAGAAATTTACGTGAAAGAGTGTTTGAATAAACGTCTGCTGCCTTTCCTGAAGAAACACGGTTGTTCCGTACTGTTTTGGCCGGATTTGGCATCTTGCCATTACGGTAAAAAGGCCATGGAGTGGTACGCCGCCAACAACGTGCAGGTGGTTCCTGAGCGACAAGAACCTCCCAACACGCCAGAGCTCCGCCCAATTGAGAAATACTGGGCTATTGTCAAGCGGAACCTAAAGAAGACCAAAAAAACTGCTAAGGACGAGCAGCAGTTCAAGGCAAACTGGCTTTCTGCGGCGAAGAAAGTGGACAAGGTGGCTGTACAAAATCTGATGGCAGGGGTCAAGCGTAAGGCCCGGTAATTCGGATTTGGAAAAGCGGAAGCCAAACTGAATATTTTTCCTGAATTTTATACTAATTGAACTTGAAAAAGAAATTTAATTTGATTTTTTAAATAAACGATTTCACCGATTTACACGCGTTTTCCCTTGACCAAATTTTGACCGTATCACCCTTTACTATGGGCAGCATCGAATTTTCTGGCCAAATCACGGTCCGACAGATTGGGATTCCTCTTAATCGTCTTCAAAATCTTACCACGCAGTTTCCGGTCAACAGTTCCACTCCGACGATTGGCTTGAGGCTTCCGAATCGCCGTCAATGTTTCCTTATACCGTTTGATAACGCGCCATAAAGTATTTCTGGGCAATTTCAGCTGTTTAGCTAGCCTAGATGCAGACCACAATGGATTTTCCAAATAACTGTGCACAATTTTTTCCCTTCTTTAGGCTTCCATGTTGATTGTTTACAAAGTACAGTCGATTTGCGGAATGTCAAAAATACATACGTGAAGCTGACAGAATTCCGACACATGTGCGCCAAGAACTTCCAAATCCGTCCACCAGGAGCGCCACAATATGAGCAAAATGTTGTTCCAATTCTAATAAAGCAAGCCTTAGAAAGCAATATGAATGTTTCAAACAATACACGAAACATTTGTTCTTTGTAAAAAATCCATGTTTACGAAACGAGTGAAAGCTAATTTACGAAAATAAATTTTCAGTGTGTCAAGCCCCTGAAACGATTATCAAGATTTGAGACAGAGGTATGCTGGAAATTGAACACAGTAGGTGAGAAAATTTCTTTCCCAAAAAGTGTCAAAAATATTAACCGTAAAAAGTGTTAACTGCATAGTTCTGTATCCATCGTAAAAAGTGTCAGATTTTGCATCGAAATCAATTTAGCTTTCCGCACACAATCTAGCATTCTATGTCAATTTATTCAACTAAGCAAAGTTCGTCATTGCATTGGAAGATTATAACCTAAAACTAACACGACAGAAGAAACTTATCGCCCACAAAGTTTCTCGGTTAATCACCGGCGGGGGGGCTGCGCTTTGCCTCCCCTTCCCCATCCCCACCCCCACCGCATCACCGCTGACGACGAACCGTAAATCAATGTTACACAAACTATAATTTAGTTGGCCTTACGACTTCTGTTTCGGGACGATAGCAGCGATGATGATGATGATGGTGACGACGACGATGATGCCACCGCTGAAACTCAGGAAGATGCTGAGCTTTGCTCAACCAGTTCGAAGTGTGAAGCGTCGCCGACGATAGCGATAAAGCTGGGTCATTTTTATCGATAGAATGGTTACACTGAGATAAAGTTCATCCGAACTTTCGATCTGAAGTCGGCAACGCGAGCGACTGTTATCTCGGCAACAATTCGACACGTTCCGGGGAACAAGTTCTCCCAATCACGAACGCTAGAATGGCCACTGATTACGACGCCCGGCCCGGTGACTGTAAGTGTATTATAGGCTCTCCTACGAGATGCGATCGGAAAGGTGTGAAATCGTGTGAGTTGGTCCCGTTTCAAGAAAGTGCAAATTGACTTCGAACGTTTCTGCGTCTGTTTGTTCTTATCAGACTAATTGAAATTCGAGGCAACTTCTTCCCGTTCTACTTTTGTGTTCGGGGAGGAGTTCATTATTTTGGAATAAATTTCTCACAGCGGGCCATCATCAGTCGACAAAGGGTTGATTTATTGGGTCGAGAGCATCGTTTCATAATAGGATAAAATTCCTGCTGGGCCCGTAATGATCCTGAGGTCCGATGGCCGATGGGTGGCATCAGAGCCACGCGCTTTCATCGCATAATCAATTTATGTTTTATGCAAATATTTCGTCCCCTTTAATGAAGCATGATTTACGGCGAATCTGGAAGGCGATGGAAAACTTGTTTTGTGCTGCTCTGATTTAAGGAACGGTAAATGCCCCGATGGCTCTGATGGACAGTCATCTCGAGCCGTCGAGGACAGCAGCGAAGAACTTTCCAAATTCAGATCAATGAGTCACGCGAGTGCGGTTCCAGATCGACAGATGTTGTCTTGAAACCGGTTTTCGCACAAAAGTGCAACCGTCGTCGTCGTCGTCGTCATCGCCGGGCAAGAATATCGTTCCTTGTGGAGTCGTATAAAATAATTTATCTCGCGTTCCGAACCTGAATGAAGTCATACGGTTCGCGGTGCTTACGCATTCGATGACTGAAGGTGACCCCATTTTGGATTCAAGTGAGGTTCGTTCGATAGCCAACATTCGTTCTAATCAAGCTGCTAATTATCTCCAGTTGAGGTTGTTGAATTCACCCATTCTTCGATTGCGGAACAAGAATCGAACTGCTAGGATTCGGACTGGGGCTGGGAAGGCTGCAAGCTACAGGAAAAACCGTTCAGTTTTATGTCTTCCTGCTTCTGATAGTTATTTATCAACCTGTGGCTGTGGTCGGTTAATCGGTTCGTTTGTGTATTTAACTGGTAAGAGGTTAAGTGCATGTTGCCACGCTGTAAATGCTTTCAAACAAACAAACTACAGAGACTTTACCGAGAGCCAAGATAGTGGCCAAGTATCGGAGGAACAAATGGAAATGGGTAAGTTCCAATGGCGTAGCGAGGGATTTCCTCATTAGTTACTTAAGTGATGAAATTAGTTCACGAAAATTGTATGGGTTGTAATCAGAATTTTAAACAATATACATTTCAGAGGAAATTAAACAATCTGGTTTCTACTTAACTGTCAAAAACAATGTTCAGATTTACTCACTTTATGCATGTCAACCCGAATAAAAAACATAAGACGTACAATAAAATATAGACTAACAATAAATACTCTAGAAATCATTGAATCACTGAAGGAATTGTGAATTATAAAATAAACATAAAAAAATCATAGTTTGCTAGCATAGCATGTATGAAAAATTAGAAGTTTTCAAAAGAAAAAGGGGTTGTTATACATCTTAACCTCTCAAAAATCTCCTTTCTTCAACTCAAGTTTTCAAAAAATAGTATAACTGATTTTTTATTTGTATACTTCATCGATATTTTCTCGAGTTGCATTCAAGATTTGATGCAAGTTGATTCAGTAGAATTTGCAAAACCCACCACGTGGGTTATTCTGTACATTGAATTTGTTTGTAATAGATTTTTTTATTGCCTTTGATTCGAACCGAGAATGATTCTATGTAAGGAGTGTATCGAATATAAGCTATCCACATACATTTGCGTTGTACGATGTATTTGTGATGGTTTTTATGCTCTGAACACTGCGTGCTGTGCGTTTGACTGTCAGCTTTCTTTTGTTTACTTGTTTGTGCGGTTCAAATTTTGCGTTTTCAAAATTTCGCGTATTGAAAAGGAAGTGAAAATTAAGGTTCTGGACACAATGCTAAGTGAGAAGGGTATTAGTATGCGAAAATTGGCGAAGCGGTTTGGAATTCATCATGTGAGTGTTAAAACCATCATTAATAAGTTTAGGGAACACTATTCTTTGGATGAGCTACCAGGAAGAGGCAGAAAACCCGGTTCTTCCAACCCGAAACTGTAGCAGAAAGTGGTATCTCTAATCATGAAGAACAAATCAATGTCAATACGTGATTTGACCAAAAAAGCAGGAACGAGTGTCGGAATGATCCAGCGTATTAAGAGGCGAAACCACCTGAAGACCTACAAGAAGTAGAAAATCTCGAAACAAAGTGCAGAACAGAAGACGCGAGCAGCAACAAGGGCCCGGAAATTGTATTCGCGTCTTTTGCAGCGTCCGGATGCATGCGTTTTGATGGACGATGAGACATATGTAAAGGAGGACTCAAAAACCCTTCCAGGTCCACAATACTTTACTGCCGTCGCTGGAGAGGATGTGAGCGATGCGGACAGGTCGGTTCAAGTGAAGAAATTCGGTCGAAAGGTACTGGTATGGCAAGCAATATGTTCCTGTGGTTTGAAGTCAACTATTTTTTACACTACCGGAACTATAAATGCGGAAATCTATCAATCTGGGTGTCTCCAGAAGAGATTATTGCTTTTATATAAAAAGCATAGTACACCTCCACTGTTTTGGCCGGATTAAGCGTCGGCTCACTATGCCAAAACCACTCTCAATTGGATTGTGGAAAAGGGTATAGATTTCGTTGTGAAAAATATCAATCCACCAAATTGCCCTCAGCTTCGACCCATCGAACGTTACTGGGCACTCGTGAAGAGGGTCTTCAAGAAGACTGGTAAGGCAGCTGGGAACATGCAGGAGTTCAAAAAAATTTGAGCTCAAGCGTCGAAAAAATGCGATGCAACGTAACTTGTCCGGAACTTGATGAAGAGCATTCGATCCAAAGTTCGAAAATTCGTGAAGGAATAACTTATCCGATCTTCATTATGTTCAAGTTTAACCTCGTACAATAAAGGATCAATTTTTGATATGAATAAAATATCGGTTTTCAACAAAATTTGAAAGAAAGTTTGTGGATAGCTTATTTTCGATACACTCCTTAGAATGTATGCTAATGCTATGTTCATACTACAGCATTGTAACATAATACAAGGTTTTCTTGATGACATTTTCCTTGGAGATACTTTTCAAAACACCCTTGTATTATGTTACAAGCATGTAGTCTGAACAAGGCATAAATTGGAAGTTAACAATAGAAAAGGGGGTTGTTATACACCTTCACCATTCGAAAATTTGCTTTTCCCAATTCATGTTTTCAAAAAATGGTATAATTTAGTTTTTATTTGTGAAGTATTTCATCGATATTTTCTCGAGTTGCATCCAAGATTTAATACAAGTAGATACTATAGAACTGGCAAGATCCACCACGTGGGTTATTTTTATGCTAAATCTGTTTGTATTAGATTTTTTCATTACATTTGATTCGATTCAAGAATGATTCTATGCATCCCTTAACTGTTCCATTATTGAATTGTTCAAAAATCTGGCTTTTAAGTACAAAGCAACTATCGATGAGCAGGAATATTAATAACTATTCAAGAATCATCCATTTGTTTTTCCATTTTCAGATGGTGAAAAGATAACACAAAAGCACTATCTAGAGCTTTAAGCTGTTCCTTATCATGTCAATTTGAGATTTCATTACTCACAAAAGTTAAGCAATGGTAGGTTGACAAATTTTAATTATTTAACAAGCTTTACATTGTAATTTCAGTAAAGAAAAGAGCGGGGAATTATTTGGAAGTATACGTGAAAAAACAGCCAATAAATCAATTCTAGGAACCTACTGTAATATCATGTGATGTACCGGGTGTTCAATAAAAAATGAGAATGATTTCAATACCTCTCTGTAATTTAAGTAAAGAGCGTAATTTTTTTCTCTCCAAGAGAATTGCTCTCTGGATGGATCGCATGTTTCTTTTCGCTCGGGTGCTGTCAGTTCAATCGCAGATGGCGTCGAAACAGCAAGCACTCCGCGAGAGTGTTGTACGCTTTTACGAAACGCATGGTCATCGTAGAAAACAGTTTACGGTAAACTACTTTCGAGGCGACAACGTGCCCGTGAGTACAGTTTACCGGATCCTGGCATCCCTGAGCGTGAAGCGGAAGGCCGGTAGCGGCCGTCCGGCGAAGACCATGACGAAGAAGAAGGAAGCGTTGAAAAAGCTGTTCGACAACAAGGACGGAACGAGTTTGCGTGACACCGGCCGAAAATATCACTGCTCCCATACTTTGATTCACCAAGCCCTCAAGATGGAGGACAGCATCTGTCGGAAGAAGACTCGGTCCCCCGAAGTACACGGACGAGCAGATAGGGTCCGTGAAATCACAGTGCCGGTGGATGACGAAGAACTAGTAAAATATAAGTTTAAGCATAAATTTGGAAAAAAAAGTTATGCTGTAAATCGCCATATCAGACAGAGGGATTTCAAAGCCGTTGTTCAATCCCAGTGGTCTAGCCATCAATCGACAAGTGTACCAGGAAGAGTGTCTTGAGAAAGTTCTTCTGCCGTTCTTAAAGGAGCATCATGCGGATCGGAAGTAAGTCTTCTGGCCGGACACCGTATCTTCCCAGTACGCCAAGAAGTCGCTGGAGTATCTAGAGCAGAAAGAGATACCGTACGTGCCGAAAGAATGGAACCCGACCAAGTTGCCTCAGTGTACAAAAATAACTGGCGGGCCAAGGATACGAAGCGGTTGACCACGAGGATCCGGAATAGTATCCGGAAGATGGACGTCAGTGCTGTCCAGCGTTTTTGTGAGAGCATCCCAAGTAACCATTAAGCACTATAAGTGGCATTACATCAGCATTATATCTGCATATAAAGCAGCACTTAAATGTCTTGAAGCTCTATATTCAGATATAATGCTAATATAATGCTAAGAAAGGCGAAATAACGTGCTTATATAGTGCAGAAGTGACTGCTCGTATATAGCATTAGTAATGCTATATTAATGCACCTTAACATAACTGTCAGTTTTAATAGCCCGTTTTTGGCACCGCTAATGCTATTATGCTGCAGTTATCAACTGTCTATTTCCGATTTATTTTAAGAACTATTTCTTTTTTGCTTCTTCTTATTGATGGTATTAGCAAAATAAAGGAGTTTAATGCATGCAATAATGAGCTATAAATAAACCACTTAGTGTAAATTCATGTTATTAGTAATGAACGGGTTTGTTCGTATGCGTAAAGTAAGATTTGGTAAATTCACTATAGTGCGAAAATTTCCTGTACTGCGTCTTGAAGCAAAGTATCATCATGCATGGTTGGACCGCTGCCTTTGCTGCCTGTACCTGGCTATAAGCGGTTCCAGAATTGTTATAGCCCTCATCTCCGTATCTACAAACGAATTTGAAGGCGTAGAACTGGCCAATGGAGATGTAGTTGGTTCTGGAACCAAATCATCGATATTTGTGTAAGGTTAAAAAAAATCGTAGTTTCGATACAATTTAACTTTACGTCTATAATTTTCACTTTTCAAAGTTTTTTTCCACTTATTCTCGTCCATACAGGTTTTGTTGAAACCAAATTACTTTTCAATGCTTTTGTAAACAAGTTCTAAGCATTATTTGATAGCCTTATATTAGCACTAAATGCAGATATAAAGCATGTATGCTGTGAACATGATAAATACTTGTATGCATTATAACAGCCTTATATGCACATATAATGCTGGCGATAATGCTAAGTTTTGATTGGAGCTTGAATGCATTTTTGCTGCTAATATGAAGCTTGCATGCCTAACATATGCTAATATAGAACTTTTAAGCAACATATATGCTGATATAGTGCTATTATCGAGCTAAAGTTTAATGCTTATGGTTACTTGGGATCGCAACTAAGACCAGGGCCACTTCTCCAATATTCATTGACGTTTTTTTTTATGAATGTTGCTATGTTTTTAATCAAAAATACTGAATTCGTTGAGAAAAAAATATTTATTTTACTCCCTTGAAAAATCTGTCTACGCTTATTTTAGGAGACTTCAAAACTAACAAGACACAGCATTATAAGCTTATTCGACTGAATTTCCAAAGTTTACTAGAAGCAGCATTCTAGGGATGTCTTTTCGAGTGTTCTTTAGAAATAATTCGAAGCATTCTAGAGAAAGCTTTCCAAGCTTTAAAACGGACGCTTTTCAAGCTCTTTGGAAAAAAAATGAAATTTAAGAAAAAGCTTTCTATGGTGTTTAGCAGAAGTATTCCAAGCTTTCTAGAACAAGTTTTTTTTAATTTTCTAGAGAAAGATTTTCAAGTGTTCTATGGGAAACTGCCTATGATAATATTTTCATGGATTCTAGAGAAAACATTCCAAGCTTTCTGGAAGAAGCATTCCATGCTATATTCCCCAAATGAGTTTTCTATGAGGATCATGCAACTTTTTTTAAAAAAAGGATGAAATAATCTCAATACACTGATTCGAATGAACTTTGTGCTACAAAAAGAGCAAATGAACGGCTATGGAAAACTTTTTCACCTACATGAGTGGAACCACTCACTATAGCGAGTAATTTTCCCACTTCTAAAGCTAAATCGAAGGAGTTCGAGAAGTTCGAGATTCACTGGAGGAAGCTCTTCAAGGTTTCTAGAAGAAGCATTCCAAGCTTCTAGAAAAAGCTTTCCAAGGAAGCTTTCCACGTTTTCTAGAGGAAGTTTCAAAACTTTAGCTAACCAGACGACATTTCCAAAGTTTAATAGATGAAACTTTCTAGACAAGTTTTTTCAAGAGTTTTTTTTAGAAATCATTCCAAACTTTTTAGAGAAAGCTTTCGAAGCTTTCAAGAGAAATTTTTTCTAATTTTCTAAAGAAAGCACTCCAAAGAAACATTTTTTTTGTTTCTATTTTTGTAAGAGGGGTGTTTTCGTATTTTCCAGAGAAAACGTTTCAAGCATTCCAGAAAAACCCTCCAGGTATTCTAACAAATTTTCTTATGCTTACTATTGGTAAAGTTTCAAGCATTCTAGAAGAAGCTTTCCAAAATTGTTAGACGAAGCATTTCAAGTTTTCTAGAGGAAGCCTTCCAAATCTCCTGAAGGAAGCTTGCCACTTGCCACGTCTAGAAGACACTTTGCTTATTTTCCTAGAGGAACTTTAACTAAAGGAAGCTCTCCATGCTTTCTAGATATAGCTCTACAAATTTTGTACGCGTATCAAGAAGATTTATTTTCTATATTTCAAGAGGAATTTTTTGGAACTTACCAGAGAAGGTTTCCGAAGTTTTCCAGAAAAAAAATTTCCAGGTGTTTTAACATTTCTAGCTGACAAGAGAATGCACTCCAAGCTGAGAGATGAAATTATTTTTTTAAGGTTTCTAGATTAAACATTTGGAGCTTACAAAAAGAACCTTCTCCAGCTTATTTTAGCAGGTTTAAAAATTAACAAAATTTATTTTTCATGCTTACTAGACAAAATTTCAAAAGTTAACTAGATGAAGCCTTCTAGAGAAGTCTCTTTTAGTATAGTTTAAAAATCATTTCAAACATTCAAGAGAATGTTTCCCGAATTTTCAAGAGAAGGCATTTTATGCTTTCTGAAGAAGCTTTCCAAGTTTTCTAGGATTTTTTTTACAATTTCTTCTAGAAGAAGCTTTACAAGATTTATAAAGGAACTTTTCAAATTCTCTAGATAAGGTTGTAAAAGTTTTTTTCATGAGAAGCATTTCACGCTCTCTTAAAATAGGTGTTCATGCGTTCCGGAGAAAAAAAATGAAACACTCCAAACTTTATGAAAGATTGTTTAAAACTTACACGAGATAGTTTTATAAACTTACAAGATGAATTTTTCCAAGGTTACTAGTTGCAGCTTTTAAGAGCCGTCTTTTCAAGTTTCCTGTAGAAATCATTCAAAAATTTCTAGAAAATGCAATATATTGAAAGAAAACCATTTCATGCATTGTAAAGGTAGCTCTCATAATTTTCTAGAAGAAGTTTATTAATTTTTCTAGAGGGGTTTCTTCGAACTATCCAGAGGAAGTTTTCCAAGTATTCCAGTAAAACTTTCCAGGTTTTCTAACGAATTCTTAACATTTATTACGGGAAGCTTTCCAGGTTTACTAGTTGAAGCTTTTCACCGTTTCTAGAAAAAAGCATTCAATGATTTCTAGAAAAAGTGGTCCTGGCTCCCAGAAGCAGCTTTCTAAATCTCCTAACGGAAGCTTTCCTATGTTTTAGGGGACAATTTGCAAGTTTCCTGGAGGAACTTTCCTACGTTTTTTTTTTTGAATAAGGTTTTCATGCTTCATAAAGAAAGCTTACCATGTTCTCTAGAAAACTTTCGAAGTTCTCTAAATGAAAATTCTAGGTTTTGTACGAGAAGCGTTCCACGCTTTCTTAATACATGGAATCTCTCTGGAGGAAGCATTCCAAGCTTTTGGGAGTAAACATTTCAAGCTTTCTAGGGGAAGCATTTCCACATTTCCGCCCTTTACAAAAAAACCTTCCACGCTGCAGGACACTTTGCAAGTTGCCTAGTGAAACAATTCCAAGCTTTCTAGAAAAAAGCTTCTCAAATTTTCTAAATAAAACATTTCAAACCTGCTTACTATACCTTTCCAAGCTTATTTTAAGAGTTTTAAAACGTATAAGAGCTAGTTTGTTAAAGTTACCAGCCAAAATTTTCTCCAAAGTTTTCTGGATGAATTTTTCTAGAGGAGTCTTTTCAATTGTTCTTCACAAATCAATTCAAATTTTCTTGAAAAACCTTTCCAAGCTTATTTTCAGGGGATGCATAGCTTACATGACATAGCGATTTAAGCTTACTAGACAAGTATTCTAGATAAAGTGTTCTAGAGGTGTCTTCTTAAGTGTTCTTCACAAAACAATTAAAGCTTTCTAGAGAAAGCTTTCCAATTTTTCAAAATTAAGTATTGCAAGTATTATAGATAAAGCATTTCACAATGGAAGCTTTACAAGCTTTCTTAAAAAAAAAATTGCTAGGGGGTCTTGAGCTTTCCAAATTTTCTAGAAAAACCTTTCCAGGTTTACTAACGACCTTAACTAAGCTCAATTGAGGAAACTTTCCAGGTTTAATAGAGGAAGCTTGCTAAAATGAGCTTTCCACGCTTTCAAAAGGAGGTTTTTTAGAGAAAGCACTCCATAATGGAGGCTTTACAAGCATTTAATTAGAAGAAAAAAAATCAATTTCCTAGAGGGCTTTGAACTTTCTAGAGGATGCTTTTTAAGTTTTCTAGAAAAACCATTCCAGGTTTCCTGACGAATTTCACCGAGCTTAATAGAGTAGGCTTTCCAATTTTAATGAAGGAAGTTTTCCAATCTGTTCAAATGAATCTTCTGTTCGAGGGAGCTTTGCAAGCATTCTAGAGAAAGCTTTCCAAAATTTCTAATGGAATCTTTTCGATGAAGCATTTTAAATTAACTTGAGGAAGTTTTTCAAGCCTACTAGTCTTTCACGCATATGAATATTGTTTCTTAGCACGGAATAAAGCTTATCATGCTTCTTCGGGAATTGTGCTTGATTTTAAGAAAGAAGTGCTTTCAAAATCCATGCAGGAGGATTCCAAATGTGTTGTAAAGTTCTATGCTTATGATGGAAATTTTCTAACTCTTAACTAAAATAAGAAATCTTCGTTAACATATATGTTAAGTTTAAAGTGGGGATCCTTTGAATCTTTTAGAAGATTTTTTTTCACAAATTTCCATTCAAGCTTCTAGGAGATAATTATTCTGTTCTGCAGAGAAGTATAACAAGCATTATCAGTAGGTTTTCCAAGATCCTGTGAGAAATTTTTCAAGCTTCTATACTCTCCTACATACCAGCTCTTCAAGTTTCTGAAGAACTAAGGTTCTACCCGAATAAAAATATCCACACAATTACAATACTATAATATGAAATTACTTTAACATCTATTTTCGACCATAAATCTTATTTATCATGAATCAGATTAGTAAAAAATGCATATTGTCAATACAATAGATTAACTATCCACTCCATATGCTAGAATTTTCAACAACTTTGACACAATACAATCTCTTGACTCAAATTTGTAAGTGAAAAATATACATGTTTTTTTATAGTTAAGATTCATTATCTATTGTCAATGTCTCAATTTAGATTTTATTGTGGAAACAATAACCTTTTTTGTCATTTTATCGTTGTTAAAAATACTATTATTTGTTCATACTATAGATTCTATTGTATGGTTGCAATACATTTGAGTGTAAGCCTTCCTAGTAGCACACTTGTTTCAAACGTGTAAAAGTAGTTTCAATGTGACTCAATTCAGTCACAATCAAGTTGCTATGACCAATTGTGACTGTTATTGGTAAGCTACAGAAAAGCTTTCGATTTCTAATTTTAGAAAATTCTTTACAATTGAGTGGCGGTTTCCCAAAATTGTTCACGTATCGACATCGTGCTTCTGATTTTAAAGTCAATAACTTATTTCTCCATAGGTAATTTGAGAGGGTTATTGTATAAAAGACAAATCACTTTTGTTGCACTCATTCTACAGTGTGCTTCGCTTGAATTTATACAATCGCAAAAAGCAATAATTCGAAATCATCCAACTCAGTTTTCAACCAGAACCTTTTGTGCGGCTGACGTTTGATTGCATTTTCTTACTAGCTTCCAGAGCCAGAGCAACTGAGGCAAATAGTAGCATCGATGGCCTCCCAAGTAGCACACTACTATCATAATTAGTTGTAGTAACTTGATTATGACTTAGCAAGTCATATTCGTGTTATCTCAACCGAATGGCAACAAGTGTGCTACTAGGGCTTCTGTCTCGGTCCCTTAGGCAGCTTTTGGGTCTGCAGTCTACAGGTTTTGCCAGATAGTGTTACTGAATATATGTTTGCATCTATTATAAAAGTTTTGTTTTCAAATATTACCTATTTGTGTTGTTAATACTTTGATCCATTAAGTACCTGAAAAAGAAAAATAAATTGCAATTAGATTCGGTTAAATTGAATTTTGTTTGAATATTAACTTTCATTCAAATGCTGGTATGTCCAAGAATCTATATTTCAACATTTAATCTGAATAATCTGCTAAACTAACTTTTGCTTTAGGCTGACAGATTAAATCAGTTTTTCATGCAATAATCCTGCAACCTGGTGGTGAATCCAATTGAGGCTTTAAGTCACCTAAAAACGAAACAGCAACAACAACTATATTATGTCGAGAAGTTTAGCTATGTAAATTAAGCTATGACCATTTAGAATTCGGAATAATGAAATAATCTGTATCTTGGTAACGGAATAACTTGACAATAAGAATAATACATCAAAACAAAGGTAATTTACTGTACTTCAAGGAAAAAATATCAAAACAAATCATTTTTTTTCGTTTCTAATGAAAATTTGCACTTTCTTCTTTTTCCTCCCATCAAACGCTGCTCACCTCCAGAGTCAACTTTTTTGGCACATTTGTTCCAACATTTTGTACATCTGAGTCGCCTTCCGAACCGTTTTTCCACTTTTCCCAAGTTTCCGCTTCATTCTTGCCCAAAATCTCTCGATGGGCCAGAGCTGCGGGCAGTTGGGTGGATTTATGTTGTTATCGATGAAATCTACGTTATTATCACGGTACCATTGGATGACTTCCCGGTTGTAGTGGCAACTCGTCACTACACGGGACCTTTATGGGCTGTCATGAAAGGTAGTATGCGGTTTTTGAGGCATTCTTCCTTGTACAGCTTCGAGTCCATCTTCTTATTCGTAGGAACATCTCCTCGTCCCGTCGCATTTTGACGTAGATTTCATCGTAGATAAGCAGGCATCCTTGGTAATTCGTCCAAACCTGCTGGTACAATTTCCGAGCTCGAGTTTTAGTGACGAAACTTTGCTTCAACGTTCTCTTCTTTGCTTCAATTGCTGGCTCGATAAGAACGATATCCTGCTTGCAAACGAATTTTTCGAAAGGTACTGCGAGCAGCAGCGTATTTTTGGGCGTTTTCATTATCTGATAGTCCAGGGTTTGCTCTGACGGTTCTCAACGCCTTCTGGTTCAGCTTGCGGTCATATGTTCCACTACGACGCTTACTTTGAGGTACTCAGTCCACACTCTTTTGCTCCTTGAAAAGTTTGAGCACATCATACTGGCTGATTTTGTCGATTTTCAACGTTTTTGCTGTGGACCAAGGTGGAATATCAACGAGGGTGAGCAGAATTTTTGCCTTCTTCTCGGCTTCCATGTGGAATAACTTTTGAATCACTGCACGAAACACCATGAAATTTATACCACAGAAATTGGGCGCCTAGGTTAAGAAATTGCTGTAAAAGAATTCTTGCAGCGGTCACTTTCCGTACCACTGCAACACAATAAGTGATTCCGGATTCTACAGTCACCGACAGAAAAAAATGCCCACCTAAACCAGTTTCTCCCTTTTTGTGCAGCAAACTGTAAAATAAGTGAAAGATTCTAAGTTTTGTTGTTTTGATGGCATATTTATTATGTTCTTTTTCTTCAAGAAAGATCAAACAATAGTAGAAATTATGCATGTCAAAATAAAGTGCTCACTTCTTATTTTCTTTAAAAAAAAAACAAGTCGTAGATCCAGTTTGTTGAGTGATCAGTAGTTGATGTGTCCTCCCTGGCCTTCTACCAGTTTTCGCAAACGTTTCGGCATACTCTCCACCAGATTTTTCAGGTGTTGTGGGTCAAGATCTTCCCATGCAGTTCTCAAGAGCTTGAAAATAGTTATGTTTGTTGGTAACTCCTGTCTCATCAGCTCGTGAGATGGCCCACGGATTCCTATGGATTCAGATCTGGACTCTGTGGGGCCATTCCAAGGTTTAATCTGGCAGGAACGAAGAATGCCATTGACTTCTTCGCGGTATTTTTGGGTCATTATCTTGCTGGAACACAAATTTGTTTTCCAGCCCAGTTTTAACCAACGAAACCTCCAAATTCTCACGACGCAATATGTCGATGTAGGAATCTGCTGTCATGATACCATCGATTTTTACCAAAGCACCAACACCCGCCCAAGAAAACACTCCACATCACGTTTCCTCCACCATGCTTAACTGTGCCCTGGATATGTCGATCATGAAGCGCCTCTCCAGGTCTACAGCCATACACGAGCTCGTTTTTGCTGTTGAACAACTCGAATTTGGACTCATCAGTCCACGAAACAGTCTTCAGTATTCAGGTATCAGCATGTTTCGATCAAATTTGAGTCGTTTCGCTTTGTTGACTTTGCTAATAAAAGGCAACTTCTTACAAAACTTGCTTTTTATACCATGTTTTGCCATCCTTCTGCGTAGAGTACTGTCCAAGATCGGTTGTTGAATCACTATTTTGATCTATCTGAGGGTAACCTTCGGATTTTTCTTAATTTCTCGAATGATTCTCGCATCTGTTCGGGAATCTGTTCTACGATTCCTTCCCCTTTCTGGGCGATCAGCTACTGAACCATAGGTTTTGTACTTTGCGAAAAGTTTGGTAACCGCTGCTTTGCTTAATCCATACTTTTCACCAATCTTGCGATGCGATTCACCTTTCTCGATGTCACGAATAACACATTTCCGGATCTGCAAGGGAATAGTTTTGCTTGCCACCGTATTATCCATGGTTATTTAGATAACTTGCACTGAATCTTTCCAACCGACAACTGAAATCAGTAAGAAGATCGACAAACACTTGGAAACGTCAAAAAAATTGAATACGAGGGGCGTTAGGATGTAAAAATTACATACACATAATATATTTTCAATTGGACACTTAACTATGATACACCAAATTTACACCACGTATGGTTCAAAAAATAATTTTGCAAAAATGTGTATTGCACATTTTACAAAAATGTGTATTGCAAAAATACACATGCATCTTCAAGATAATAATATTACCATGCTTAGAAAAATATATGAATACGATGAAATGAGTTTTTCATCTCTGAAGAAGCGTGTTCATGAGAAAAGTGGGCACTTTATTTTGGCGGTGACTGTAACTGGACAGAACTTTAAATCCTTCACTCAAAAAAATCGTCACGTTATTTTCATGTGAAATTTCACGTAACTTCCACCAGTACACGTTACCAAATCTTCTTCAGTTAAATCAGGTAAACATTACGTGCCAGTGAATTGTACGTGCAAAATCACGTAACATTTATGTGATTTTCACGTAGAATGTGAATTTACGTGGAAATCACGTAGCTGTTACGTGAATTCCACGTGTTTATTACTGGTTTTGGAGGTGGACGGAAATTACGTGTGTTTCGATTTTTTTTGAGTATAATTAATGAAAATAAAGTAAAGTCATCCCCTACAAACTTAGTAGTGCATTGTATCGGAACCTAAACCGAGCATTAGCTCGAATGAAATTAGCGCCATATTTTACTTCGATTTAAATTTCCTCAATATTAGGGGAGGATGGTACAAAATGCACCGTTTAAGCAATATCGTGAATTTCTAGGTAATTAAAGCGGAAATATAGGAATAAGTTATTGAGTCTGGTGCATTACGATGTTTTCGTTGTAGATCAAATGTGATTTAAATTCTAAACGATGGTTTTTCATGATATTTTAAACCTTTTCCAATATGATGCCAAGACGACTTCAGGGTAAAACGCCCGTTTTATTGCTCAATATGCACCCAAAAATTGGGTTAAAACGCACCACAACACTGCACTATGGTACGATTGAACAAATTTCGCGACAAAAATCGATAACTCAAAAACCATTAACTTTAGACAGATGATGTCTTCTGGAAATTTAATTTAATAAATAAGATCTATCTTTTGATGTGGGTGGTGACTAGGTTTGTCCTATTATACTGATAATAAAATTTTCAACTTTTTATTCATATGATTTAGAGGGTTGTTTTCGCTTGTACAGAATTTTAATTTAATGAAACTTTGCATATGTAAATACATAAATATAATTAGAAAAATGTACATAAAATGATGTAAATTAATGTAAGTAAACAAATGTGAATGTGTTAACACAGACAAACATACATAACCCTTGCAGTTTCTTTCATCGATTACGCATTGAACATCCACTTCAAATGTTTCTTAGTTGGTAATATCGCCACAGATTTCTTACGTTTAACGTTAACACACTGCCGCCATTTATTCAGCTTTATCATCCATCACAGTGTGCTGAACAGAGCGCGCAGGTGTGTTAGTGACGATGATTTGTAGTGTCAAATGTTCGATATGTTATGTCTGTTTGTCTGTGATATGTTTTTTTATTAAAAAAGGAGATGGATTAATATAAAAATATAAACATTTTCATAAAAAAAAAGTTAATGGTTTTCGAGTTATCGATTTTTGTCGCGAAATTTGTCCATTCGTACCATAGTGCACTGGTATATTATGCACCACATTAATGGGATAGCATGCACCGCTTGTAAAAAGTAAAAACACAGCTATAAAAAGTTACTCATTAGATGTGTAAAGCTGCAACATATCGCCACGTCCTCTTAGCTCTGTTTGGTTGTCAAGCAGCCAATGGCTATAGAATAAAGACGTTGCGCAAAACGTTGTGATATGTTGCCAACTCCTCATTATATACACGCTTAGAAAAAAGTACCCAAAGGAGCAGTTAAATGTGGGTAGCAAGTTGGGTTTATTTGTGTTTATCTACCATTGGGTTCAAATTACTTACTTTTGAGTAGAATTTTACCAGAAGTAAGTTTTGTATACCCAACATTGGCTTCATACATTTAACCGCTCCACTGAGTATTTTTTTCTTAGCGTGTAGACGTATACATAAGGACACAGTGCGTTCTGCCCCAGTTTTAGTTTCGCATGCTTTTGTCTAAATATTCTGAAAATACGTGGAATTATAGTGAAGTTTTGACACTATCTTGATGTTTTGTTGTGTGCGATATATGTGAAGTGGATTTATTATAAACCATGGATATTAACGCTTGTTAAAAGCTTATTTGAATAACACTATTATTTACATGTGAGTAACAGTCGGGACAATTTCTTAAATTTTGATCATATTTGGTGTATATAGTGCCTTAGCCTACTATCAAATTATGAGTTATGCTGTTTTATTTAAAATTTGATAAAATATAATTCCATTAAATCTATAGTTTTAAAGATTTGAGCATATTTATTGAGTGGGTCATTCTACCCCACCAGTGCATTTTGTACTGTTCTCCCCTACTGAATAGCAAGAAGCAAGAAACTCTCAAGTCCACTGGCATCTCTCAGAAGAAATCAATACCCCTTGCTGTATCACTGAAGCGTCCACCTCGCCGAGAACATAATGCTGGGCTGGGAATAACCCTATGCTGCCTACCCAGTAATCGATTGTACAGCAACTTCTCGAAAGAGCTCGGAGGAAATAAAATCCTCCAAGATAGAATGCAAATAAAAACAATGTTCTGCATATTTATAGGTCTGTGCGCTTTGATCTTCCGTGAATGGGGAAAGCACAAGAACCCGAAGGCACTCATTTTGACCGGAAATCTGCAACTAACGAGGGCTGTTTATCATCATCATCGATATACCTAAAGACAATAGCCATGTGAGCCTTCTGTGTCTTGATTGGAATGTAAAAGTTGTTATCATACCAGAGAATGTTTCAAGCATCAGAAGCAGAGCCGGGAGAATGCCGATGGTGAATCAATTTTCATCAGATTTGCTAGCAGTTTCTATTTTATTGCCTTCGCTTTGGTTCTTCCATCCCATATGTCTAGCAATCGAACTCATCGGATTTAACTTTACTCGTCCGGATGATGTCAATAAAATGAGCTATCAAAGGCTGGGTATGAGAATTTTCGAGCTTCCCGCGCCGTTTCCAAGCCGGTTCTCTGCTCAAAACCATCCCCAACAAGTGCCATTTGCCAGCTACAATGTTTTGATGAACTTTGAAGCAGGCTCGCTCTTCTCAAATATCATTCTAAACAGTTATCCATCACAACACGATCCTCGGCTAGCCTCGCTTCCAACCGACTCCACATGAAGCAACTTAGATTCGCGTTCTCTTACGAAAGCAGCACACTAATTTCTGCTAGAAACACGAGTTATTCAACCTTCTTCATCTTGCGGCAGCCTCTCGAAGCCATTTTTTTTTTTTGCATAATAATTCCTCTCCGAACATAAGCTTGTTCAAAGGCAGCCCTCGGAAAACAAGCACCGGCGCGCAGCGTTGTGATAAAGTGTCTCGGTAAACGTGTGAAGCATCATCGTTTTGTAACCGAAACCGCTACATACATACGCCACACATCATCCATTCCGTTGGCGCCGGGGCTCTTTGTTGCTCTTGTTAAATTTACGATCGCTTCTTGGCCCAGAGTCGTGCAATGGTCGGGTGTGCTTTATTGCTGCAAATGTCAAACCGACGACGCCCGCCGTTGACGGCGACGAAGAAGGCAGTGAGCAGGGATGCCATATTTACAGACATGTCTGTAAATTTGCAGACTTTTCAATTTTGTTGCAGACTTTTTTAACGATGCAGACATTTAGCAGACATTTTGTTTATGTTTCAGACTTTTACAGACATTTGAAATGTTTGTTAAATTTTCAAATAAAGTATGGTAGGTACGGTAAGAAGCTTTGTTCAAATATTATAAAATATCGTAAGTATCATTTTCAGTAGAAATCCGTGAAGAAACGAAAGTGGTGGGCCCGTGGTAGCTAGGCAAGAGAATGTCTGCTGGATTGGATGCCACTTTTCAAACATGCTCTACGCTCAATTTCAAATAATTCTATTCAATTTGACAACCTGCCGTTCTCTTACGGACCTATCAAAACCTTCTCTTCACACCTTTGGTTCTAGCCGAAATTGCTCTCCACTTCTAGGGTTGAATTTTGATAAAAACGATATTTCCAATTTTCAAACATGTCAAATCCTATTAAAACAAAACGAACCGATTGAAATAAATATGGGCATCGCCAAAGCTTTTGTGGCGTGAGGCTAACCAACTAATGCTTAGCAAACGTGGTAGGATATTTTTTAGGAGCTCGGGTTATTTGGACCACCAGTGCCTTGAGTCGGAACAAAAAGTAGATTCTATTTTCTCGTTTGAATACAATTACTCTTGTGATCCTAAAATTTGCTCTAAAGGCTTGTCGGTTGCCACTCGGGGACAGAACCACAGTAAAAGTTATGTGCTATTGAAATAAATCTTAAAACTCTTATTTTTTCCACCAAAGTACTACCAAACGCATCATTGCATTACATTTGCACGATAGGTTTAGAAATATACCCTCGAATACCCTCGGCTTATGAAATTAGTTCTAGATTTCTAAAATTAAAGAAAGAAACATACCAGAATTTGGGACACATCCTAAAAAGTTCAGAATTAGGCTTCCCAGAGCTTTGGGAAGATAATTTCTAAAAGTTCAGGAAAAGACTTCCTTGAGAAAAAAACTTCTTCGCAGGCAGAAACTTCTCAGAAGTATTGGGAGCTAGCTCTTCAAGCAAGAAGAATCTCCAAAAATTCAGGACCTAACATAACCGAAGTTCAAGATCATAATTACAAAAATTTCAGGACAGAACTTCCCCAAAATTCAGGAGAGGACTTATTAGAGCTTCAGAAAGAAGTTTCGGGAAGAGGATTTCTTCGAAGTTGGGAACTTTTCAGAGGTTTTAGAGTTCTTCCCAGAAATTCAAGATTGAAATTTCTAGAAGTTCCGGAAACAACTTCCCTGAATTTCAAACGGAAACTATCCAGGACGGTCACTACCTATTATTTCTCAAAAAATCAGCAAAAAAAAATCTTCAGGACGATACGTCATAGAAGTTGAGAAGAGAAATTCTCTGAAGCTCAGGAAATAATTTCTCAGAAGTTCTGAAAGAAAATTCTCAAAATATTAGTTGGAAATTCCCAGAAGTGCTAGGAAGCTCTTCCAAAGCTCAGAGGAGAGCATTTCAGAAATTCAGAATAATGATTTCTATAAATTCAGAAACAAACCTTTCTAAAAAACAGAATGAAACTTTTCAAAAGCATTGGGTGTTCTTTCTTTTTATTTGAGCAAGAATTTCCCAAAAGTTCCGCAACAAATTTTCCAAAGTTCTGGAGAAAACTTCCCTAAAGTTCAGAAGAGGACTTTTCAGAAGTCCAAGAAAAAACTTCTAGAACAAATTTAAGGGAATTTTCCTAAAGAGAATAATCGCTGGGAAAAATTTCCCCGAATTTCCAGAAAAACCTGTTGGATCAAAAAGGATTTTGAGAAAACTCAGAAACGAACTCCTCAGAAGTTCACAAGACGACTTCTGAGAAGCTCCGAAGAGACCAAAAGTTTAGTTGGAACTACCCAGAAATGCTTCACTAAAGTTTCGAATCGAACATTCCAGCATTTCAGAATGAGAACTTCTCGGAGTTTAGGAAATCCCAGAAGTTCAAGTAGATACTTTTAGTAAAATCAGGAAGAAGTATTCCAGAAGTATAGTAACTTTCTAGTTGTTCAAGCACAAATCTCTCAAAAATTCTGGAACAAACTTCCCCAAAGTTCAGGAGAATACTCACCTGATGTTCAGAGAAGAACATCTCGGAAATTCAGAAATGAACTTCTCAGAAGTTCAGGAAGAAACTTCTAACAGCATTATGAAGATTTTCCAAAAACTTCTGGAGAGTACTTTCCCAAAGTTTTGCAAAAAAATTTCCTCGTAGTTCAGGATAGGACTTATAAGAAGTTTAGAAAGTAACTCTGTTCAAGAAAAAACTTACCAAATGTGTCTGGACGGTAAGGTTGGGTTCTTAAATGTAAATTTCGAAGAAATTAAGGAATGACTGCCAAGACGTTCATGAGGGATTTTGACTGAAGCTCAGGAGGAAACTTCCCAGAATTTCAGCAAAGAGCCTTGCAGAAGATCAGGAGAGAGCTTCCCTGAAAGTCAAGAGATAATCACTGTCAAACCGAAGAAGCAGTGTATGGAAAAATAATTCATGTGACCATAATGATATACATCAGTCACGACACCATATTAAAAAATGGTACACATCTGCCCAACCGTTCGTATCATACTATGAGGACACACACTCATGCAAGAATTACAATTCCTTACTTTCCATCTCACCTCGTTTGGAATATTTGACTATTAGGAAATTTTCCTAACTACTGAACCGATCAGCGTGAAATTTAAATGGAGGGGTTTTTGGGGCCGGGAGATTTTCATGATAGCAAGAGACCGCCACCCTTTCCTGAAAGGGGCTTCCATTCAAATAAACACAAATGTATAAATCGAAAATGCCAGCCCCTCGACTTAATTTACAATAAATTCCTTTTTAGTGTCATTGTAATGTTTTTTTACTAATGAAATAGAAATAAAAATTTTGAATTCAACTTTATAATTAATGCAACGAAAAATTTACTCTGTCATTCATTGTAATTCAATGTTTATTGTTGTATCTGTTGAATTTATCAAATGAAAACTAAATTTTGATTTTAAAATACAAAACAGGAAGTCGAGAAATTTTCCAACCCGAACAATTCCTAAACCAGACCGGGAATCGAACTCAGCTGCCTCCAGTATGGTTTTGCTTTATAGCTTGCGCCTTTACCGACAGGGCTTAGGAAGGCCCCATTCTGCTTTTACCTAACCAAACCAACCCGACAAAACAACATTATCAATCGGGAATTTTTACAAAACTCATGGCAGTTCAACAAACATCAGGGATGTTCTCCGAACTTTTTAGAAATTCAATGATCTACATGGAAACTCCACGAACTTCAGCCAAGCTCAACATACTTCATGAGAATTTGATGAGCTTCAGATCAACATTTTTGCACTTCAGGAATAAACTAAGACTTCAGGGATAAACCATAGGCTAACTGTAAGGCCAGTAGGTCTGGAACAAATACGATTTTTTTCTTGGATCAGTCAGTACTAACACATCGGTCTCAAGCTCGGTCCCAAGCTTAATAATGCGCCCCTAATGATGCACTCACACGAACACACTCTCAAATATTCTGTCAAAATAACACACAAAACAAAGGCTTCAAGATGTACTTCGGACCAAGGGGCTCTACAACAGTGAACCAATTTCAAATCGCTAGTTGCATATTGATTGTTGGATAAACTACGATAAGTCTAACTTCAGTGAAGTTCGACGAATTTCATAGGAATTCAATGAACTTCAGGGAAGTTCGACAAATTTCAGAGAATTTAAAAAACTTCAACGAACTTCAGGGAAAGTCAACGAACTTGAAGGAAGTTCTACAAACTTTATTGATGTTCTACATAGTTCAAGGATGTTATATGAACTTCAGGGAAGTTCAAAATATTACAAAGAAATTCAATTAACTTTAGGCAAGTTCAACAATCTTCATGGAAATTCAATGAACAACAGGGATGTTCTACGAACTTTAGGAAAGTTCAACGATTTTCATTGAAATTCAATAAACTTTCAACAAAAACAAAGTTCAAAAAATTTCTTGGAAATTCAAGGAACTTCAACGAACTTCATGTGAAATTCAAGAAAATTTAATGAACTCCTGGGATGTTCATCAAACTTTACAATTCACTACAATTTACTCACTAATTTTCACTCAAAGAAAGTGGATTGCTGCAATCCCTCAGCTCACGTCTCTGTGGAATCAGAGTGCTTTCTTTATTATCGTCACTGTCGTCAAAAACATGGTTGAAAATTTTCTTTTTAATTTCAATTTTCAGCTGCAAGCAATTCACTATCGAGCAAGTTATATATAAGCAAGTGTTTGTATACATCTACACTTCCGTTACATTTTTGCTCAAGTTTTGAGTATAATTAATTATGTCACGCAAACCGCCCCATCCCCCATGTCACGTTTTTGTATGGACCTTTAATTTTTTTGTATGGATCGTCACGTTTCACCAAACCCCCCTTCCCCCTTACTACGAGATATAATTATAATTAATGAACCTTCCTGAACTAATGAACCTTTTTCTCTCGCGGAAATGTCACTCAATTTTATGAGTAGATCAACTTTTTACTTTTTTTTTTTTGAGTTATTGATTAACATTTCCGTGAGAAAAAAGAGGTGGTATACAATTGTACTCAAAACTTGAGTAAAATGAAATGGAAGTGTACAATTTGACATTTCTCTTCGAGTTGATCTAGTACCCATTAAGCTCGAAATCTAGTACGCTAAAATGATGAACTCGAAAAAATTACGTAATAGAAGAATCCAAGTTGAAAAAAGAAGAAGACACCGAGTGGTGATAAATCTGACAGCCCCTTGTTAAAGTATAAGACGAACGTTTTGAAATGCTTCCAATAAATTCAAATGAAATTCTAATTAAAAGCGGTTCTTTGTACGATGTAAGAAAAAATCCTAAACTGCAAAAATAGGGGCATTATTTTGCTTTATTTTTTATTTTGCTGAAAATATCATTATTGAGTAGTTTTGGATTTTCTTTACATCATACAACAAACCGCTTTATCAGAATTTACTTGAATTTTTAGAAGCATTTTAAATGATCGTCCTATACTTTTACATGGGAGCTGTCAGATTTATCACCACTCGGTGTCTTCTTCTTTTTTCAACCTGGATTCTTCCATACCAAACATATCTCGATTCGAGTTTAACATTTCTCGAATCGAGATGCGCAATGCCACCCCAGAAGCCAACGCAACCAGCAGTGGGTCAGCACCAATCGCAGATGTCCCCGTTTCCCCTTCGGAATAATCGATTAGTCATGGGAAGTGGACCTCCCGAAACCAGTTGATGTCGCTAGCTTGGCATCCGATAACGTTAGACAGCGTCAACAAACCGGTGTTGTTGTCATTCTCTGCAATTGACCTCCTCCGAACGCACACGAGAAGAAGCAGAAAAAACAAACTATTGTGCTATTGTGCTAAATTTTCTATTATCCAACTATTATTAAACAGCCGATGGTGGAAAACAAATGGCCACCAATGAAACTAGGCATCGAAGTCAACGTGACCCATTTCAAGAAACCAGCTTTTCCACGTCCGCGGCCAATGTTCCAAACCACCATCGCATGGAATGCCCCCCCTAAGGCCTAGCTCCGGTGTGGGTTTAGAGTGTAATCATGAATATCATCCGCAGCAGCAGCAGTTCAAAGATGAGAGGAAGGAAGTGTTTCGAAGCAGTTCGAGTGAAAAAGTGGGCTATCAAAGCCACACTGCGAAAAACCGTTATTAGCGAGGCGGCCTTCGCCGAAGGCAGATAAGGTAAAAGTTCAATCGTCATGATCGTTTATCACCAGGTTTGCCATCGCGGGAGGAGGAAGTGAGCGAGTGAGTGAGTGAGCGAGTGTGCGAACAGAATTAATTTGCCGAAAATTTGTAATGGAACAGCAATCTTCACCGTGGGTAAATGGACGGGTCGGGGGGGGTCGGGTTTATATTTTCCAGCGTTGATGAACGGGCAGAACATCTTCCACGGCCAGCGGCCGAAGAACGTGGAATTTGGGTTGAGGCGCGATGCGTCGTCATGGGAATGGAAAGGTCAAGCCCGCGGGAATTTTTCTTCGACAACGAAACTGGTTCCGAGTGTGATTGCGATCTAGTATTACTTTTTGTTTCGCATCAAGCAGGTATAATTAATTTGTTCTATTTATGTTTGCCCAAGATTGCGGTCAAATATTTCGGTTCTCAGTAATTTGAAATATATTTCAAATGAATAACTTCAAAGGAAAAGTCGAACTTAGTTATTTCGATTGAATTTTGTTTCATTGGATCTCTGATGGGTAATAAGCCCTGCGCTGTTGTACGAAGTTGGTCAAGGCACATTGTGAGGAGAGGTCCTATGTTAATTGCAATTACTTCAAATGATTAGATACTCGAAATGATTTTACAATAGTTTACAGTCTATCAAACTGATACAGTAACCGGATAGTTATAATTTTTTTAGAAATAATTGTCTTGAGGAATTTTTTCTACTTCTGACGTGAGAATGAAAATACATGGCCCTAGGTGGCTTAATGATTGACTAAGATGATTCGCAGAAATAATTTAAAATTGTTACCATGTTTCGAATAAATTTCGTATTAATTTGAAATCTCTTCTAATCTTCCCTAAATCAAACTATCTTCTCACCGAATAACGGAATGAGAAACGAATTCAACATCCCTTTACGGTGGTTTGGTATAAAATAAACGGATAAGTGAGGTAAATGCAATATCCGCTTTTAGTGTGCAGAAAAAAAAAAAAAATGATGCAATCGGCAAAATATGGTGAGACCTTTCCTATTATCATTTTTTTAACATATATGTAAAGGGTGGCAACGTTGAAATGATACACTTGAAAATTGTTCCGAAATTTAAACAGGATTGTATTTCTAGCTAATCGCACTTTGAATAACAAGCCAAAATATTAAACTTACATTGTGTTCAGTGAAACTCAAATCTTTCTCTAAAAATATTTAATCACGGTCCGAAGGCGCTTTTCAAAATTGTTGCAAGCCGCATGCACCACCTCTTCCAGCATTTGATCCCAAATCTCAAACAAACATTTTTAAATTAGTCCAAATACATGTTGAAACCGATCAGTTTTCCTAGCATGTATCCCCAAATACTGAAGTCCAGTGGGTTCAAATCAGGAGACGATGCAGGCCATTCAGATGAACTGATTTTTTTCATAAATCATTTTTGTATACAGGCTAAATCAAATCTACTTTAAAAAGCCAAGTTTTCATATTTATATACATCAGTTATTTTGAAACTAAAATTCCCTCTAGTGGGACAAATTTTCCACCTTGTCGACGGTAAGAGGACTTATCTCATGCTATAAACATGCATGTGAGACCAACAATTTGATCAGAAGTGAAAGTATCACATATTTTAGTCATTTTTTCACTGCCACGTCGTAGAACGTTTATATCAAGGCACTAACATCAGGTGTGATATTGGCGAGTTATGCCGCAATTCACTCTTAGACTTCATACTTTCAATCTTAAGGAAACGACGAAAAGTACACTTTTCATTTTCATGCCAACTTATATTGTTTTCTATCCATTTGTTTTACGGATTGAATAATTTAAAACAACTAGTTTGCTAATGGTTTAATAAGTTTACATTGACTTGCAATATCTTTGAAAAGGGTGAATGTGTTGATTGGGATAATTATCTGACTGTTCGAAGTTAAGCACATAGTCATATAAAAGTTTTGCTTAAGACGGACAATGACAGGCAGGAATATTAGAAATAAGACGACTAAAGAACACCATTTGAAGCAATAGAATAAGCCTTTCCATGTAGTTTATAGCATGTATCCTCCATACCAAAAAATTAATTAATTATAAAAAACAAAAGATAAGAAATAGAGCTATTCGTTTTCGAGTGTTTTATTTTGGAAGATAAGTTCTTATTCATTATTTGGGATGCAGATGTAAACTAGATCCAAAAATAGTGAGTAGGCTAGAATTTAATGTTTGGTGCTGAATAAGTTTGGTAAGGTTAGGAATTTGGAATTCCTTGTCAGAAAAACTAAAAGTCGTTGTGAGAATATCACCAATAATCTCTCACATACGCTCTGCATGCCATGAAATACTAATAACTTCTTCCCTTCTCCTTTTTATTGACCTTTATGGATGAGAATGGCAGTGAAATGGATCGGTTGAAGTTCGAAAGACCTGTTCATATCAATTTATAGGTAATATAACTGTATATAATATCACCCCACTTCGTTCAGCGAAAGAAGAAAGTTCGTTCGATCCAGCGCTCCGTTATTTGGAAGATTTATTCGAGTGCTAACCTTGGAAATAACTAGTTTTTTTTCTCAAAATATACTCACCTCAGTGAGTAGAGCAAAAGTGAGTCTTTTTTTCTAAGAAGGCAGTGTGGTTTTCCAGTGAAATAGGAAAATCAAGCAGTGCTTGCTGGCGAATTATCTTCCCGCTTATTTTCGCTTCATCTCCGCGTGGTGACGCTAACCAGCGATACACCACTACACCGCCAACGGTCATCCGACAGCGTTGAGCAGAGTGCGCGAAGGCGATCGTTTCAGCGCACCGCTCCCCGCTCCCCGCATAGAAGTGCGACGTTCGCGCATACGGTGCGTCAGCAGCAGTAGCAGCAGCAGCAGCAGCAGCAGCAAAGATCAGTAATATTAGTTAAGTTTTTTCCCCCGTCCCTCATTCCACTAGAGTTTAGCTTTAATTTGTGTGTTCCTTGTTTGTGTCTGTGTGTGATTTAAATTGTTGGCAAGTAAGGCAAATCGTGCATGTGGAAGAGGTTTCTTCGACATGGACGGTTTGTATGAAAAAGAGCCTTTGCCACCCGATGATGGGGTGGCACAAACAAATTTCCGACCGCGATCGTATCCAATTGACTCGGTCGGTCCATGGGTTGTCTACTTTCAGCCCAAATGAAACCTTTGAACGTGTACCAAATCACTACTGATCTGACGAAGCGATTTTCAGCCGTGACAGAGATCACGAAAGTAAAATTTAATAAACTCCGTGTTGTCGTCTCTAACCTGAAACAGGCTAATGAGATTGCTGCTTCCCAGCATTTTACACTCGAATATCGAGTTTATATTCCAGCTCGTGATGTGGAGATTGTAGGAGTGGTCACAGAGGCGAGTCTGTGCCCTGAAATTTTGAAGAAGCGGGCGGTTGGCCGATTCAAGAACCTCTGCTCCCCCAGTTTAGATACTGGAAGTGACAAAATTAGTTAAAATATCGCACAGGCGAGGGTGAAGAAAGTTACCCACGAGACTCGTTTCGGGTAACCTTGCAGCTCTGCTCTTCCTCACTTTTTAGAACTGGACAAACTTCGGCTACCTGTGCGGTTATTTGTACCCCGGGTAATGATTTGCCAAATACTGCCAGCAGATGGGGCATACGGCCTCCCATTGCGCGCAATAAGACACGCTGCTCAGCTTGCGGGAGAAACACGAGGCTGGCCCTGTGCAGATAACACACGAAAATGTTTTCTGCAAGAGAACCCTCCTCACGCTCTCTCGTCGTGCCCGGCGTATAAACAACGCGGGGAAAAATTAGAACGTTCTCTGAAACAACGTTCAAGAGCAATCTTTGCAGAAATGCTTAAGAAAGCTACACCCGATACCAATACAGATCCTTTCACTCCTCTTTCAGATGACGAGTCTGATTCGGATTTGGTTGAGGAGGGACATCTTTAGTTTTCCGGAGGTGCTCCACGGAAGCGAAAGACGCATTCGAGCTGCTGAAAGCAGCTGAACAGAAGCCTCAAATAAACATGCCCAATTCAAAGAGCAGAGAAAAGAAGGATATTCCGAATCCTCCTGGTTTTCGTGGTGCCAACTACACACAGGATTTCCATCTCTCCCGGGGACATCTAAATCCCCTGATGCCCCGATTTTAAGAACAGAGCCCCCTTCATCTGGACTGTTCTCGTTCGATGATATTGTGGAAGGTATTTTGCAAGTACCTCGAAATGTCTGACCCTCTTAAAAGCATTGTTATGGCAATGCTTCCCACTGTGAAAACTTTGTTGAAGAAATTAACATTAAAGTACCTATCCTGCAGCTATCATTTCCTTCGATGGATAATTTGCCAAAAGAGGTCGGGGATTTGATCACTGTTCTGCAGTGGAATTGTCGAAGTCTTATTCCTAAATTGGAATCATTCAAATTTTTAGCTCACAATATCGGTTGTGATGCATTTGCTCTTTGTGAAACATGACTTTCAGCCGAAATCGATCTTCCGATTAACGATTTCAACATTATTCGGCTTGATCGTGAGGATTCACGTGGAGGAGGAGTACTTTTGGGGATCAAAAGTGCTACTCCTTCTATAGAGTGAATTTTCCTCCAATTCAGGTATTGAAGTTGTCGCATGTCAGGCTGTTATTAAAATAAAAGCCTTTGCATTGCTTCTATGTACATTCCTCCTAGAGCACCGATTAACCGAAAACAACTTTCCAGATATTTGTTCGGTTCTGCCTGCTCCGCGGTTGGTCATGGGAGATTTTGACTCTCACGGTACAGGCTGGGGAGAACTGTACGATGACAACCGGTCTTCTTCTGATATATGACCTCTGTGACAACTTCAATATGACAGTTCTCAACAATGGAGAAGTTACACGCTTGGCTGGTCCATCCTCACTTGGTAGTAGGTTAGACCTCACACTTTGCTCGAATTCATTATCGTTGGACTGCACGTGAAATGTGATCCAGGATCCCCACGGTAGTGATCATTTGCCTATAAAAATTTCGGTTGCCACCGGGCTCACTCCACCGGCATCCATCAACGTCACGTATGATCTAACTCGTAATATCGATTGGACAAGGTTCAAGACAGCAGTAGATGAAGCCTTATCAACGGTAGAAGGGCTTCCACCGCTGGAGAATATAACTTCCTCTCCAACCTGATTTTGGAAAGCGCGCTTCAGCTCAAACTCGACCAGTTCCAGGGACGTCATTTCGCAGGAAACCTCCTTCCCCATGGTGGGATCAGCAATGCACCGAGGTTTACCGCAAAAAGTCTGACGCGTTCAAAGTTTTTCGTAGACGTGGAACACCTGAGCACTTTGAAGGTACACGGCTCTCGAACGAGAATATAAGAGCCTCATCAAGGCCAAGAAACGCGGTTACTGGCTGACATTCGTGGACGGATTATCGCGCGAAACGTCGATGAGTACCCTTTGGAATACGGCGCGAAGATTGCGTAACAGAATTACGAACAACGAGAACGAGGAGTACTCGGACCAATGGATCCTCAAGTTCGCGCGAAAAGTTTGTCCAGATTCTGTGCCAGCACAAATGTTTCCTCGCGAAACAACGAATTCGATAGATGAGATTAGCCAACCCTTATCAATGGTAGAACTCTCTCTCGCACTCCTTTCGTGTGGCAATACGGCTCCAGGAGCTGACAGGATCAAGTTCAACTTGCTCAAGAACCTCCCAGACGTCGCGAAGAGGCGCATGTTGAACTTGTTTAATCAGTGTCTGGAACTCAACATTGTACCGGATGATTGGAGACGTGTGAGAGTTATTGCCATTCAAAAACCTGGTAAGCCCGCGTCCGACCACAACTCCTATCGACCCATCGCGATGTTATCTTGCATTCGCAAGTTGTTGGAGAAAATGATCCTTTTCCGTCTGGACAAATGGGTTGAGACGAATAACCTGCTTTCAGATACTCAATATGGTTTCCGTAGGGGTAAGGAACGAACGACTGTCTCGCGTTGCTTTCCACAGATATTCAGATTAGCTTTTGCTAAAAAAGAGCAAATGGCTTCTGTATTCTTGGATATCAAGGGGCTTTTGATTCAGTATCTGTTGAAGTTCTCTCAGATAAACTCCATGCTTGTGGTTTTTCACCATTAATGAACAATTTTTTGTACAATTTGCTGTCAGAGAAACATATGAGCTTTTCTCATGGAAACTCTACAGCTTTTCGATTTAGCTACATGGGTCTCCCCAGGGATCATGTTTAAGCCCTCTTTTATATAATTTTTATGTCAAAGACATTGACGGTTGTCTAGGTGACAACTGTACGTTGAGACAACTTGCAGATGACGGCGTAGTGTCTGTCACGGGACCACAATGGGGTCGATCTACAAGGACCCTTGCAGGATACCTTAGACAATTTGTCTACTTGGGCTCTAGAGCTAGGTATCGAATTCTCTACGGAGAAACTGAGTTGGTAGTTTTTCTAGGAAGCATAACCCTGCACAACCGAAACTTCAAATTTTGGGTACACCGATAACTCATTCCATGTCATTTAAATATCTTGGGGTCTGGTTCGATTCAAAGTGCACCTGGAGATCTCACATTGAGTACCTGAAGCGAAAATGCCAGCAAAGGGTCAATTTTTCTGCACAATTACCGGGACCTGGTGGGGAGCGCATCCGCAAGATCTTCTAACGTTGTACCGGACAACGGTTTTGTCGGTTATGGAATACGGTAGTTTTTGTTTTCAGTCAGCGGCTCGGTCGCACTTCATTAAACTGGAACGTATTCAGTATCGGTGTCTTCGTATCGCGTTAGGTTGCATGCACTCGACTCACACCATGAGTCTTGAAGTGCTGGCTGGCATGTTGCCACTCTCAGATCGGTTTACAGAGTTATCTCTCCGGCTCCTCACCAGGTGTGAAGTTATGAACCCCAGGTGATCGAAAATTTTGAGAAGCTCCTAGAGTTGAATCCTCAAACCCGCTTCATGAGCTTGTATCATTTGTACATAACACAGGATGTCAGCCCTTCGCTTAATATTCCCAATTGTGTTTGCTTCTCCGACTTCGGAAATTCGGTTCATTTTGATTTATCCATGAAACAGGAGCTTCATGGAATCCCAGAGCATCATCGTCCTATGATTGCTCCGGTGATATTTGCTGCAAAGTTTGGCCTAGTTGATTCCACCAAAACGTTTTTCACAGACGGGTCTTTGATAGAAGACTCCGCTGGCTTTGGTGTATTCAATGAAAATTATAGCGTCGCTCGTAAACTTCAAGCACCTTGTTCTGTTTTTGTCGCGGAATTGGCAGCAATTTATTTTTCTTTAGAAACTGTTGCCTCTTTTACACCGGATCAATACTTCATTTTCACGGATAGTCTTAGTTCTATAGAGGCTATTCGCTCCTTGAGGCCGGTAAAGCACACCTCCTATTTTCTTATGAAAATACGAGGTCTTCTAAGTGCTTTATCTTCACGTTCTTTATTATCACCTTTGTGTGGGTCCCTTCTCATTGTTCGATTCCTGACAATGAGAAAGCGGACTCGCTTGCAAGGGTGGGCGCTATGGAAGGCGATATTTATGATCGACAAATCGCCTTCAACGAATTTTTCCATATTTTTCGTCAGATATCACTCGATAGCTGGCAGTATAAATGGAGTAGAGGAGACTTGGGGCGATGGCTACATTCCTATCACTCCAAAGGTGTCTAAGAAATGTTGGTTCAGGGGATTAGATGTGGGTCGAGACTTCATTCGTGTGATGTCTCGCCTCATGTCCAATCATTATTCTTTAAACGCTCATTTGTTCCGTGTTGGGCTGGGAGACAGCAATCTCTGTGAATGCGGACAAGGTTACCAGGACGCAGATCACGTTATTTTGGTTTTGTGCTGAGCATCGTGGAGTCAGATCTGGGCTGTATGATTCCCTTCGGGCTCGAGGTAGACAACCCAATGTACCGGTTCGAGATATTTTGGCTGCGCGCGATCTGGAGTTTATGAAACTCATTTATGTGTTTTTGACTAACATTAACCTTAGATTGTAGTTTGATTAACTAACTTGTTTAGGTTAAATTTGTGAGGAATGTGTGCGCCAGTGTGTGAGTGTGGTGTGTGTGTGTGTGTGTGAGTGTGATTGTGTGTGTGTAGTGAGTTATCCAATTAAAAAAATGTTATTTGAAGTTCTAGATATAAGAAAACCATTGTTCCTTATGCTTTGCTCAAAATTTCCACCCCAATTTTCCCATCCTTAAAATTGTTATTCCTATTAACCTCGAGACGACCGCGAGTAATCGGTTCTATCCCCTTAACCTTAGTTCTAAGATAACTGATGTATATAAACATGAAAACTTGGCTCTGTAAAGTTGATTCGATTGAGCCTGTACAAATAAATGAATTCGTAAAAAAAAAACTGTATATAATATGAAATCAGAACTATCAAACTATCAACAACAAAGGGGAGGATGGTACAAAACGCATCGTTTAAGTAACACCGTGAATTACTAGGGAATGGTAGCTGAAATTTAAGAAAAAGTAATTGAGTATAGTGCCTAACGATGTTTTCATTGTGGATCAAATGTGATTTAAATTCAAAACAATGATTGTCTATGATTTTTAAACTTTTTTCAATTCGATATCAAGACGACACCAGGGTAAAACGCCTGTTTCAATGCTCAATAGGCACTGTAAAATTAGAGTAAGACGATCCACAACACTGGAATATGATGCACCACAATATTGGAATAGCATGCACCGCTTGTAAAAGGTAAAAACACGGTTATAAAAAAATACTCATTAGATTTGTAAAGTTGCAACACATCCCTTTAGATCTGTTTGGTAGTCAAGCAGCCAGTAGGAATAGAATAAAGATAGCAAAACGTTGCGCTATGTTGTCAACTCCTCATTATAAACACGCCTAAAAAGTACCCAATGGAACAATTAAGTGTGGGATCCAATGTTGGGTAAAATAATGTTTCCCTACCATTGGGTAAAAATTACTTACTTTAGGGATAAAATTTACCAGAAGTAAGTTATTCATATCCAACGGTAGGTTAACCTGATTATATCCACCGTTGATTTCTTACACTTACCCGTGCCAGTGGGTACTTTTTTCTAAGCGTGTAGACGTATTTAACGCCTCGGTGCGTTCTGCCGCAGTGTTAGTCTTACATAGTTTTGTCCGATAATTCTGAAAACACGTGGAATTATGATGATGTGTTGATACCATCTTTATGTTTTGGTGTATACGATACATGTCAAGTGAATTTATTACAACCCATGGATATTAACGCATGGCAAAAGCTTATTTTAATAACACTATTATTTACATGTGAGTACAGTTATGACCATTTTATCAATTTTGATCTTATTTTTGTGTGTTTAGTGCCTTATTGTCAGGGATGCCATATTAACAGACATGTCTATAAATTTGCTTTTTAAACGATGCAGACATCTCCCGAGGAAAGGTTTATAACAAATTGATAACAAGTTCTAATACCAGGTTATCATTTTTTGGTCACTGAATATGTTATCATCGAGGCTGAATAAACAGCCAAAATAACAGAAATAATAACAAAAAAATACTCGATGAATATCATAATAACAACTTATTTTGTTATCACTGCGAACAACTTGATAACAAATCCTATATTGTAAGCAAATTTATTTAAATAGTTTCAAATTATGTTAGAAATCTAAAATCATGCTAATAACTGACAAAAATATTTTGAATAAGAGCAAAATTTCTTGTTCAAATATGCTGGATATATTAATATATTAACGATTCATTCTAGTTTTTTTTCTTTAGCATTACAAGCTAATTGCTTCCACAATTAGCTTATTGCTTGCTCTCAACGAGAAATTTTCCTTAACGAAAAATTCCCAGACCAGACCGGGAATCGAACCCAGCCACCTCCAGCATGGTGTTGCTTTGTAGCTGCGCCTTTACTGACTGAGCTAAGGGAGGACCCGATTCATCCTATAACGTTCATAAAAAATAGTGTGTTCAAAATGAAAACATATGATAACAAAGTTTGCCAATGGCGATAACTAAATTTGATATGCAATAACAGTGGGAATCAAAACGATTACTAGGATAACAGAGCTTGTTACTTATATAATAGCAGCTTGTTATTTTCCTTTGCTAGGGTTAGCAGATATTTTATTTATGCTGTAGACTTTTACAGACATTTGCTATATTTTCGAAATTTCAAATGAAGATATTCTCTGAAGCTCGGATTTAAAACGTACGAGGATCTGAACAGGATAGTAGATACGATAAGAAGCTTTGTTGAGATATTTTAAAACAGCGTAGGCTCTCAACATTTTAAGATTGTTGAGATATTTTAAAACAGCAAATTTATTATAAGAGTAGTTCTTCTAGAGAAAACGAAGGCGACTGGCTATTGGAGACACAATAGACCCGGGAATAGGAAGCGTATGAGCCGTTTCCGAGAATAACATGGATTTCCTCGTACCATAAGAGATTGTTTTTATGAATCCAATTTTGTACAATTTAATACAGCTAGATAAATCCAAAATCGGTGGGTATAAAATGAAAATCTTATGTTGAACATGGACTGAAATACTGCGTATAATATGTAATACGCAAACACTCAATACTCCATTAAATTCACGTACACGATATAACAAAGCTATTTAATCAAAAATTAAAAATGCGCCTTTTTAATTCCGATACTAAAATTGAAGAAACGTAAGTTGACAGCCCCTCAACTTTATCTACAAAAAAAATAAAAAAAATTATTTTCATTGTAATGTTTTTTTATGAATGAAATAAAATTAAAATTTTGAATTCAACTTTTTAATTTATGTTACGAAAAATTTATAATGTAATTTATCGTAATTCAATGGATATTTTTGGAGAAAGGAAAAACAATTATATTGAATTTATCAAATGAAAACTATATTTTGATTTTTAAATACAAAACCGAAGGACCACGATAGGACAACAAATAAACTATAAAAAATTGTGTTATATATGCGAATGCTTCAACAATATGAAACTAAAGTGTAAGATTGCAGAAAATGCAACAAATACATGCATTTAGAGAAAATGATAAAACTCACTCTCTTATAACGACTTTTTGTTGAAAGAAGTCTAATTTCTAAAAAAAAAATAATTTACTATTTTAAAAATTCCCAGACAATTCAAATTTTTGTCGCTGACATTTGAAAAAAATATCTGGCATCCCTGCTTATTGTACTTAAAAATTATGAGTTTTGCTATTTTATTCAAAAATTGATAAAATATCATTCCATTAAAGCTATAATTTTGAAGATATGAGCAGATATATTCTATCCCACCAGTGCGTTTTTTGCTGTTCTCCCCTACTGCTGTTACTATACTATTATCGTTGATCAGTATTTCTGCAAGAGTTCTTCTGATCCTGCAGTTTTCCCGAGCAACAGTGAGTCCTATACAGCCCATATACATTTTTTTTATAGTGGTCAGTGAAATGTTTAATGACTTTCAAGCAGTTGAACGTTCAGTAAAAGTTTTGTTTACTGAACGATCAGCGAATTAGCAATGAACACGTAGCTGCCAAAATATACCGACTAGTTCATCATTTAATACTGAATTTAAGTAAAATATTTTTACTGAATAGGACTGTGATATTTTGTGAAGGTCGGTTACGAAACCATGTACAGAGGATTGAATGACTTTGCAAAAATGCAATTTTTAATTCATTGAATATGTTTGAATACATATGGTCACCAAATAGCAAGCAAAAGACCAAGCTCCAAGCAAAAGAAACTACTGTTACAATTGAAGATCTTATGTTTGGAACTTAAGGACAGTTTGGAGTACCTAGAATATCCCAAGATTGTCACATTATGTATGTTGGCCTTCCACACTATTCAATCAACATAGTTGAATACATACTGTCCCTTTGCAAACTCCAAGCAACTACTGTTACAACTGTAGATCTTGTGTTCTGAGCTCAATGATAGTTTGGATGAGCTAGATCATCCCCGTTTATGATGTTTTTTTACGTTCAAACACGTAGCGTAACTTTGTATAGCCTTAAAAGCTATAGTTACTACTGTAGATCTTAAGTTCTGAACTCAAGGACAGTTTGGATGACCTACAGAGTACAGAATTGAGGAGTATTGGAACCAGTTGTTCACTAAGAGAATGGCTGTAGGCGAGCCTAAATACCCTCAGGTGATGAAGGTAGTGAAAACAGCTTCACAAAAGAACGGCTCAGAAAAGGAATTGAGAAGCAAGATATGTCAGAAGTAATTCTAGCACATGCCATGCTGGAAGGTGTTTCAACCGTGCGTATAGACCCGTCTTCGCAAAAAAAAAAAAAAAGAGCAGCGGGCCAAGTGCAGGATGTCGTGGAGGAAAAAAACCTAAAATGTAACACTGATCCACTGTATTATACATTTTTGCAAACGGGGGTGAACTTAAATAATAATTATATAAAAGATTTAAAAAATATTTATATATGGAAATCACTTTTAGTCCCTATTTGGTCACTATTTGGTTAATTAATTGGTGATTCACAGCGCGCTTTATTTGCTAGCTTATGAAGAATTTCCTGCGTGTCTTGGAACACAGCTGAATACTATTCTGTTTTCTGCTACAGTTTCTTTTTTTTTCAAGGCAAAGACTTCCGCTGAAAATAAGAGCTTTAAGGAATCGGACAATATCCCACCATATCAAGGTCTTTGGAGCCATTAGTGTAGATTTTGTGGTATGCTGTTTACTAAGTGGTCATACGCTCCATGAATCTAGGACCTACTTTCTTGCTGGTAGTAGTACCTGTTCTAATAGTATTTTTTAAAGTGTCGTCAATGTGACTCGTTGGGCATACCATTGAACTGATAGTTGGAATTGACAATCCTGTAGCTTCTTGGAATAGTAATCCGGTTCGTTTAACTACAGAAAGTTGTGATGCTTAATGATTTGTTATCATCAGATGTATTGCTAAATTGGCAATACGTTGAATGTTTTTCAGTCGAAAAGGAATACTGCTTGCTTCCACCAGAAGAGAAGTTATAGGGCTAGTACGGAAGGCCCCAGAAGCTTGACGAATTACTTAGTTGTAAGTTGGAGATAAAGCGCGTTCTGGACGCTTTGGAACTTCGACTGGTTAATCCAATGCCATATATTAACATAGAGACCACAAGAGCTTCACCAACAGTACATAGCTTCTCTGGGCAACTCCTTGTTAGGCGACCTCCCAAGAGGCATAGAATGTTTAGTCGTTGAGTGCAGCTCTGTTTAGTTTCAACAAAATGCTGTAGAAAGTTCAGTTTAGAGTCTAACACTACACCAAGTATTTCCATCTTTGAAACTAGAGGAATTGAAGTGCAGTTGACCTTGATGATACGGCCCCGCTTGCGATGGGAAGATCTACAGATGTAAAGGAGATTAGATTTCGTGGGGGCTATTGAGAATCCTACGCTTGCAGTTCAATTTGTTACTGCGTTCACTGCACTTCTAAGATTTTGACGTACTTTACCAGAATGTTTTCTTTTTACAATAAGGATTACATCGTCAGCATGGATCAAGATATCTGGTGGGACTTTTTCAAATTTTATTTGTATTTCAACTGAGCATAGTGTTAAAGATAAGATGGATCTCTATGGGACTCTATTTTCTGCCACATGAATGTCAGGTATCTGCCCATTTTCTGCAACACGAAAAGTTATATTCCTTAGAAAGCTGCATTTGACCGCATACCTTTTACATTGCCAATCAGACCAAACCCGTTTGGCCTCTGCTATACACAGAAGTTGTCTCAATTGTATTCGGTCCATGGGTGTACATCGCAAGCTTCCTTGTCCGTGGAGAGTCCGCAGACAGCCTTTTACTTGATCGATCCACCTTGCTCGTTACGCTCGTTACGGTTCGTTTTTAAGAACAATTTTAACAGGGCTGTCTTCCAACATTCTTACGACATGCCCAGCTCATCGTAGTCGACCGATTTCAGCGATGTGTACGATGGGAGGATCTCCCAGCAACTGGTGCAACTGGTGCATTCGCCTCCTCCACATTCCGTCTTCTATCTGCACTATACCGTGGATCGTACGCAGCATCTTCCGTTCAAAAACACCACGGGCACGTTGCTTATCCACTTACAATGGCCATCTTTTGTGGCCGTAGAGAACTACCGGTCTAATTATTGTTTTGTAGATGGTCAACTTCGAAGTTCAGTGAACTTTGTGTGATCTTGGCGTCCTTCGGAGTCCAAAAAAGGCGCGATTGACAGCCCTATTTCACATTAGTTTTTCTCTGCTGGTGTCGTTATCGGCGGTCACCAATGAGCCCAGATGCACGAATTCGTCAACTACCTCGATTTCATCACCGTCGATCGGAACTCGGGGAGCAGGCTAACATTGTCTTCTCGTGAGCCTCTGTCCTGCATGTATTTTGTTTTGAACGCATTAAGCACAAGCCCCAGCCAGCTCAGCCACAAGTTTGATGTACGTGTCCGCCATCGTCTCAAAGTTACGTGCTACGATATCAACGTCGTCGGCGAAAACAAATAGTTGCACAGACTTCCTGAAGATCGTGCCACTCGTGTCTATCCCAGCCCTTCAAATAACACCATCCAATGCAATGTTAAACAACAAACACGAAAATCCATCACCTTGCCGTAACCGTCTCTGAAATTCGAAGGGACTCGGACGACACACATCACTCGATCTATTGTTGCTTTGACCAACCGCGTCAGTTTTTCCAGAAATCCATATTCGTGCAAAATCTGCCATAGCTGGTCTTGAACGATGCCATAGCATTCAACTCCGTATTCGTAGTGTTTGAGGATTGTAGGACGCGTGTCATAAGGTTTAGATATGTCTAGTGAGATTAATTCAGCATGTAGATTTGCTCCAGATCCAGCAATGCATCTTTTTGGGCCAAATGTGGGTCAGTTCCTACCATTCTTATGTAAAAATGGTACCTGACATCGTAAGCTACCAATTAATAACTGTGGAAGTACATAGTTGAGAGCAAGCAATAAGCAATGAAAGATTAAAAATAAGAAGAAGGTGAAAAATAAGAAGAAGAAGAAAAAGAAGAAGAAGAAGAAGAAGAAGAAGAAGAGTAGGAAGACGAGGAGGAGGAGGAGGTGGATGAAGAAGAAGGTGAAGAGAAAGAAAAAGAAGAAGAAAAGGAAAAATAAGAAGAAAAAAAAGAAGAGGAGAAAGAAGAAGAAGATGAAGTAAAGTTCTGTCCAGTTAGAATACGGAATCACTTATTGGGTTGCAGCGGCACGTAAAGCGACCGCTACAAGAATTCTTTTTCAGCGGTTTGTTCACCTAGGCGCCCACTTTCTATGGTATAAATGGCGTGGATCGATTGCCTCAAGGTAAGCGACCGTAAGTTGAACCAGAAGGTGTTGAGAACCGCCAGAGCAAACCCTTAGACTATCAGATAATGAAATCGCACAAAAATACGCTGCTGCGAAGAATTCGTTTGTGAGCAGGATTTCGTTCTTATCGAGCCAGCAAGCAACCAAACAGAACGTTGAAGCAAAGTTTCGTCACCAAAACTCGAGCTCGGAAATTGTACCCACAGGTTTTGACGAGGTACCAAGGATGCCTGCTCATAGACGATGAAACCTACGTCAACATGGATTTCGGACAGCTGCCTGGCCAAAAATTCTACATGGCGGCGGCACAAGGAGATTATGATGAATTTGATGTTTATGGACGAATTTAATGTTTATGGACAAATTTGAAGTTTATGGACGAATTTGCCAAAAAAACTGATGATTTGGCAAGCGATATGCATCTGCGGAGCAAAGACCACAGTATTCGTGACGAAAAAGACGATAGACTCGAAGCTGTACAAGGAAGAATGCCTCAAAACCGCGTACTAACTTTCATTAAAGCCCATAAAGGTCCCGTGAAGTTTTGGCCGGTTTGCAAGTTGCCACTACAGCCGAGAAGTCATCCAGTGGTACCGCGATAATAACGTAAATGTCATCGATAAAACCATAAATCCACCCAACTGCCCGCAGTTCCGGCCCATCGACAGATTTTGGGCAATAAGGAAGCGGAAGTTTGAGAAAAGTGGAAAAACGACTCGGGACGCGACTCAGATGAACAAAATGTGGAACAAATGTGCCAAGGAAGTTGACTCCGGAGGTGTGCAGCGTTTGATGGGAGGAATAAAGAAGAAAGTTCAAATTTTCTATAGAAACGATGAGAAATGATTTGTATTGATATTTTTTCCTAAAGTACAGTGAATAACCTTTGTTGTGATGTGTTAAACTTATTTATACGTCAATCCGTAACCGAGAAACAGATGATTATATTGTTTCGGATTCTAAATGGACATTGCTTTAGTAGTAGTAGTCGTAGTATTCGTAACAGTAGTCGTAGTAGTGGTAGTGGTAGTAGTAGTAGTAGTAGTAGTAGTAATAGAAGAAGAAAAAAAGGCAGAAGAAGAGGAAGATGAAGCTTTTACATTGTTTTTATTGTATTGTATTACAACCTTAACGAAACTTTTGTTAAGTTTTCCATGGAATTCAGATTCACTTTCTATGCAAATTGTTAAATTTGAAATCATAGCTATTGCAATTATGAGTTTATTGATTGCTTGGTTTAGTCATTAATTAACGAATAGTTTCAACAAAATTTTGAGCAGTTTAGTTTTTCTATGGTATTTTTTTCCCTATATATCTCTTGGAAGTATTTATTATTTTCATGGGTTGTGGTTATGTTAAATACGTCTATTTTGCTGTCGAATATACCCCGCTTCAATATAATTTTCTAATTGCTTTGTCCCTTCTGAAACATGCAGTTCACCCCTTTTCTCCTTCTCCATTCCATAACTTCAACTCCATCACCCGTCGCTAACAGTAATTCACACCAACAGAACCCACCCCAGCGGTTCATCTCAGACCATTACCGCTCTTTTCGAGCAGGAACAAAACTAACAATGAAGTGTGAAAATCTTCGACCGACCGACCGTCTTCAGAATTTCCATAACTTCCAAACCACAAAGATCCATTCAATGGTAAACAGTCGCAGCAGCAGCATTGGCAGCATTAGCAGCATAATCATCACCATCATCATCGTCGTCATCAGCATTCTCATTCTCGTTGTTGTGCTAATCACATTCGGCCGAGTCTTCTTCGACTCACTGCGACGCGGACCGAAACCTCAAAACATTGAAGCGCGGTCAGGAAAAAGGCCCTCCAGCTCCGATATTACAATTAACATAACTGTTCACCACATAATCAGCCGGCACTACTGTCTGTCGGTGCGTCACTTGAACGACTCACACGGGAGAAGAACGGACGGGCCCGGATTATGCTAATCGTCAGAACTAGTTTTAATGGTCGATCTGCTTTTGTTGTGGTTTTGGGTTGAGTTTTTAACCGAGTCATGCCCGCTGAAGTTCCAGAGGCAAGAAGCGCTCGTCAAGTGGACGAGCGAGACATGATTCATTGGAACTTCGAGCCCCAATTTGAGTGCCAATAAAAATGAGAAGTGATGTTTCTTCTGTGCATGGAAAATCGGTGATTTGTAGAAGAAAGGTATTTTAATTACCGCAAGCGACGAACCTCACCTCTTGCAAATGCAATTCCCGGTCTAACGGTCCTCGTCTGGATTGTTCATGAAATGTCGAGAAAAAAAACGGAACATCATAACCAAGTCATCGTCGTCCAGCTTTAATGTACCTCGCGCTCGGTGCTTGGAATTTATCATACTTCACACGACTCGGAGTGGGACGAAAAGGGGAGGAAAAGCCGAACTCGTTTAGCGTTTTAACATCACCCAAATGGGATAAATATGATGCAGCAGACGGACACCCCCGCCAAGAGAACCGTTGCTAGTTAAATGGCATGTACTTGTACACACTCCGCAGTGCTCTGGGTTTGTGTTTTTCTGGGCCCCGCTTCGGTCGACGGTGAAGTGTTACGAATTTGAATAACAATGGAAATTGAGTTATAAACTCTCCTGCGGGGTTGTTGTTATTGCTGATGGTGTTGGGATACGGTTGAGTGATGCCACTAGATGATAGCGAGGATGATGATGATGATGATGATGACGATGGGATCAATTCTACGGTTTTGGTGAAGTTATCTTTCTTCAGATAAACAGTTACGATGAGGACGGTGTTGTCCAGCAGGCCATCGGATGAAGAGAAGTGCCGAACTATTTAGGAAACACTGCAGGAGGCCGGTGATGAGCTTCTCAGTGGGGGAGGCTTTTGCAAGCTACTACTGTTGGAAGATAGGAACTTTTGGGATGAATGATGCCATTAGGTGTCAAATTGAAAAGCCGCATCAATTGAAAGTGAGTTGGAGCGAGAAAAGTTTTCACGCCTTCTTGCATTTCGACCACGAAATGAACAGCAGCAACTGCATTGAACGTTGAAAGCAAACACCGCATCGAAAACTCATCTTAAATCATTTTCACACAAATTGCTAGCAAATTAATTGAATTAGCCATCCATCATCTTGGCCCCATCTCCATCCATTCACGTGCTTGCTGGTAATTGTGTTATCTCATTCCATTTTTCTACCACCAATAACAACAACAACATCAACAACTATTACCCGTCCCTTGAGTCAATACTGTTGGGTTGCGAATAGGTTTTTCTCCCTGCCTGGCCGCATGATGAATGGCAATTGGAAGAAAAAAAGACGAATGGCTGCTTCTTGGAAGGGCGTAGGAACGAGTGTGAGCGAAGTGTGATTTTGCAATTGTAAGCAGATGAACCAAGATTGCTACTGGACCTATCTACCTTATATATGGCTGTTTGTGTAATCGCAATGAGTCCCAACGCTCAGGTATGCAGAAATGTAAAATAAAAAACGATGACAGCGCTGATGCAACTGCATCTCGAAATGATGATTGGCACGTGAAACGAGTTGAAGAAACTGAATGTCGAATCAAAGACGAAGCTCTGGAACGTCAGCATGTTCACAAAAGACTTATGGTCTGTGCATCTATGATAATGTCATCTCGTGATTTTGGAGGTGCAATGCAAGATTTTTAGCAGCTCGAGATAACTGAAACTGTATCGAAATGTTATGAGGGATTCCCAAGTAACAATTTCAGTTCAATTCCAGTCGTATAGCACTCCTCCCGGCTTTGTTGATAAAAACTGTTTTGTCCACCAACACCTCCTCTATGCATCTTTAAAGCCGAAAATGTGGACAAAGTGGCCCACTCTATAGACGGTTGTGAAAACAAATTCATAAAACCTTTCCATGACCATAAAGATTTTGAAAATGTTCTAGTGAAAGATGTTATGACCACTTGAGAACCATCATAAAACCTATTGGCCGCCATCAATACCAGCATAAGGCCGAATGGCCACAGCTGTCAAACTTCATGGCGATATCGTGGTTGGTTTTTGTTTTTCTGCTTTGTTCGATTCTCTGCTCTTCTGATTCATTCAACAGTAAATAATGGCTGAGAAAAATGTTTTAGTTTTGCGCGAAATTATCTTTGATTGCAAAATATATGAAACAAATTTAGTTTTTAAATAGCGTATCATGCTCCAAATCATATGCGCATTTAATTTTATGGTGAATATTGGCACGATAAGAGCTGAAAATTAATGCGCCTTGGAAATTATGCGAGTTTACAACAACAAAAACAAAATTGAAAGAAATATATTCGGTAAATTAATCATGAAACTCCTGAAAATTGATGGAATTCAATAAGGTTATCTTAACGAATACCAAAATTTGTCTCAAATCTACAGTTCAATTGTACTACATTGAAAATTTGGTGAATTTATTTTTCCACATTTCAATTATTTCATAAATTCCAATATGGCGATTGCAAGAAATCGCAGTTTTGCCAAAAAGCCAATTTATCTTAGCAATGGCAACTATTTAACTATCTGGTCGCTTGATAGCTTTCCTCAATGCCAATTAGCCGTTTAATGCATTTATTGGAGGCAAAATGGTTTTAAAATGCTATTTCAACTGACCATAATAAGATAATACGAGGAGTCTTACACCGGCAGTTCAAAACAGCATTTTGTGAGTTTATAATGAGCCAAAATAAAACCTTTGATAGGAATAAAAGGAATTTTAGAAGTCAAGGTTTTAATATCGTTGTATAGAAGCTGTGTTGGTTCTTATAAACCTGACTAACATTTTAAACCTATTGGCATGTCTTGCTGCCATAGTAAAACCGAATTGATTTATAGTGGCTTTCATAAAACTTTAATAAAACGTTATAAAGCTGGATGGTTTTGGCAATGTTACTTGGGTTGACTTATTGCTAGATCAGCTGTAATTATACAGCGAATAAAGAGACGATGCTTGGTACTAACAAACATTCTCAATGTGTAAAAACTGGTAATCCTAAATTTAGGCAATACGCATGGTGGCCCGTCCAAATCCAGGTTAAATAAAGGAACGGATGAGAATGTGTTGACGGGCTGCTTTACTTTGTTAGAAATCGGATTGCTCGATTTGCGCCTCCACAAAGTTTAGCAGCTGGGTTAATTTTGATAATTTTGATTATTCCCCATTAAGTTGGTTTTAAGAAGATCCACTGGCATATATTTCAATATAAGCACCGATTTAAACAAACGGCAAGGACACCATTCAGGCAACTCACAAAATGGGATGATGGTTTTTGATTGGATGATTAATTTATTTTTTAATGACGTTTGAAAGCCGAGTGGCACCAATTTATGTCAACAGTCAAAATGCTGCAGCGGCATCTCTCAAAATATGAAAGAGTTATTCAAGATTATTTGAGAACGTTCGAGGGCTGATTTGGATCGATTTAAAACCGACAGAGAGAAAGCTGTTGGGACCACTCACAAAATGTAACGGAGAATTCTATTGATTGGGCAGACAAGATAGTTCAAATAGATAAGAAGTAACTAGAGATGATTAGCACCTTAAGCCTGTCCACGTTAAATTACGGGCACTAGGATTGTGTCAGTTAAAAAAATCTACTACTTAATTCAACAAAAACGATTGATTATTTCATTAAAATAGAGTAACTTAAACATTTAAAACCGATGTTAGTTCTGGTTTCTATAAAATTTTCGAACTTTCTGTGGAACACCCGCCATCAGACTCCGTACAGTATCTTCAGTTACGCTAGCGTTGGCGGTTCTCCATCTTTTCTTGATATCTTCGATCCCATTTCCTGTCTCCTAAGTTTCTATTAGTTTCCGCCTAACCAGAGCCCAGTATTTTTTTATCAGGTGATGTTCTGAAAAGTTTCATGTGCCTTATTTTTTTTCCACAAGAAAGGTGACAAGGTGCCACACCTTGCAAAAGAAATGCAACAGACAAAAATGATCACTAACGATTAATTTTATGTCAGAGATTTTTGAACCTCTCAGGGAATTAATAAACATATATTAGCTATGTTTTTCAAATCCTTGTCGTTTTTGATGACCATCTCTGTTTACCGGACCTTTGCCCTTGTACAGTCTCCTTGTCCACTTTATTCACCACAGAATGTCAATTTGCTTTGAACTGTTTCTCGCTCACAACAAATTTTTGATTCCGCTTGACGATGGCCCAATTAAAGACTGTATTCGATGAAATTTGGACACACAAAATAGGTCACACACAAATTTTCCTTGAGCCCGATTCTTTTCAAACTTTCTGAAAATAAACTACTACTAAATGGTTAAGCTTTGACATCATTGGTATATTGAACCTCTTCTCCCAACCCAAATGCCCGCACCTTTGCCTTGACCTCTTTCATCAAATTT